>NMRA01000098.1:306781-345329 GCA_002633005.1 Phoronis australis | reverse complement strand
GTGAACCGTAAATCAAAAACTGTCCGATAACTATGCTGCTATTGGGCAAGCAGACGACATAAAGGGTCGGAACCGAAGTTTGAATTTTGAAATTAATTACCAGTAGCATTGCCAAAAGTACTCACAATACCAACACTTCTACTATTGAAAGACTTTGAAAAGCGTTTCAATACCGAAATTAATATAAATTAATGTTTTTTTCGCTGTTTTGGACAGTAAAGTAGATGCAGGTATTTCTCGTCAAATTAAAACTGACCGGAAACTGCAGCAGATAGGTCATTAGAGGTCAACTCAGCTCGTAAGAATATGCCGGAGTTGCGAATCTGTTGTCTATAATCTATGGTGGCACTCAACACTTAAAGACCTGGTCGCACGCATTGCTAACCCTTATTACATGGTTAGAGGAAGTTATAAGGATCCAAGAAGTACCTACCCCATAACTAATACACAATTCGTACTCGAAAAAAGTTTAAATGAACGCGCCACTCACGATTCGCACCCGAAGAACCACCGCCATTTTGAACTTGCCGCGAACCCGGAAGTACAATTCATTCAGGAACCCAGGCTAAGAAAACGCCGTCAGTGTGGATGGACGAGTGCCTGTTACCAGCCTGCAAACGGGGATAAAATAATCGACAGCGCGCCTTAATCAAAATACAGACAACTTTATCGAATTTGCTGAAGAAATGTGGCGAATAAATTTTGACAGAAATTATTTTGCTAGACTCGGGACCGCAGCGTATCGGACCTGGTGCCGATCGAGACCAGACACTGGCGAACGGTAAATGCATGCGATTGCGAGCTGTTTTGTCGAAGTAAAATACTCAAATCATAAACGCCGCATATATTCAAAGATAGTTTCAGACACTTGCATGAACTTACGGGCTGGTTAGTCCTGTGTCACACTGCCGCGGCAGACCTTAGCTAGCTTCAGTACCAGCTACCAGTGAAGACTATCGTCAAAATACAGCTTGTTAGTACATGCAGGCCTAGGCTACCCTTAGGGCTAACTGGTCGCTGGCCACAGCGCTCGCTCAAACGAGGTTTATTTAGAACTTGGGTACTTCTGGCGAACTGTGCAAAGTTGTTGGCTTTCAATAGAGATTTGCTCACTAAGACTTTATATGAGCGCACCAAGCCTAAAAGAATGGGGGCTGGAATTTTTGGGAATGTCTATCTTTTACTATAAGATTCACTGGGTATGTTCAGAGCTATGAATTGCAGACGCTAAATTTTGGTACTTCCTCTCTTCTAGTGGAATTTTGTCTTATCTTCTACTTTTTTCGAAATTCGTGCTTCTCTGACTGAGGCAGATCTTTTTCTCCAAATTGGGGGCTCGTTCGAGCACATAAGTATGACAAGTCCAATACAAAATGTTATCATTTTTATTCATTAACCCAAAATGATTCAAACTTTTAAGATAATAAGTAACTTAAAATGTACAATTCTTTACAACATTTAGCATTACAAACACTATTCAACACATGCACGCACCCAGCCTTCAATATGGGGGGGCTCGAATTCCCGGCGATGTGGGGTTTTTGCTAAAAAAAGAGTGGGCGGACTAAAAAAAACGGGAGCACCACTGTAAATTGCGCGTTTGCGCTTCTTTAGTGGACTTTTGTCCCATTTTCTCGGGCTTTTTGTCTCTCGGGGGCTGACCTTTTTGCCCACTTCGCGTTTTCCCCCCTGAGCTTGTTAGGGGGGGGAGCCCCCCCCCCCCCTGGGTGCGCGCATGCAACAGCAAAAGTTTCCATGTTATGAAAGTGGACTTAAATGTAACTATTACCATGGTGACCGAATAGTGTTTCCTTACACCAGAATTTGACAAGCATGATTAAAAAAAATATGAAGTTGCAAAGAACAAGAATTGGAGGCTTGAAGCTTCACAATCCAACATAGCTTATTTCCCAAATTAAGATTATTCATATTGTTGACTTGATAACCTGAATTAAGAAACAATAAGTTACAAAAACATGACTTGAAAGCAATTGAGACTTAAAATTTAGAAAAAAATATGAATCATTTTGTGACACCGAATCAAGTCTTGAACAGCAGTTGACAGTCAAACAAAAAACATTTCAAAATTATTTCAACTATTTTTTTAGATTAGTGTAAGATCACCTGAATGGGAAATTCACAATAAAATAATTCGAATATATCTTATATATTTGCACAAAAAACACGAAAATTGAACAAAGGTCCTTCTTTGTAGCAACGTTTGTCAAAATATATCAACGTTAAATCTTCACAAATTACAAAGTAGCCGATTGAACATGCCTTTCAGTTCAGCAAAAGTCGCTTTGTTGTCGGTGCCGCCAGAAATGAGTCCAACGGGAATTGTGAGTACATTTATCACTTAATGAGTAACAACTGCGAGGCTGAAATTTGTTGAACACTGTTGAATCGTGCAGAATAGTAAGTAAAGATATGTCTAACTAAATTTCACTGTAATTTGTTGGCGAAAACAATTTACACAAAGTTTTAAACTCGTAACTTATCCCACTGTCCTCCAATATGGCCAACGCGATCCAAACAAAGTGACCCAAATTTCGCCACAAAAATTGCAATATGTTTACACTGCTTGCCTCTATTTTGATACTTTTTCGATTTTTTTTCTGAGTAGAATGCACTTACTTTCCGATGATAGCAAAGTACTTTTTCAAAACGAGAAAAAAAAATCAAAACGAAAAAAAATTGGTTCGACCCATATTGGTTCCTGGGTTCCCTACGTAAGGAACTAAACACCAATGCTATTTTAACATAATAAGTACGCGTAACATTCCAAAAAATTCAACGACCACTAACTAAAAACTATAAATACACTACATATGCAAACTAATCACGAGATATTACTAATAAAACAAAACAAAATAATGAATACTTTTCGAGCAAGCGATAGCATATTCAATTACAAGGAAAAATGGCGGCGTTCAGGACAAGTTCCTGAACTGATGAGCCGGAAATATGGGTACGGAAATAACCGATAAAAGCCGGTTATTATACGCTCACAGAGAAGGGTCAAATACGGTTAAAAAATCGCTTGTGGCAAGAAAGGCGAAAAGAATATAAAGACAGGGTGTCGAAAATAAGATTTTGTGAAGTAAGTATATTCAGATTCTGGAACCACATGGGCATTTTGCAACCAGGTCTTTAAGCTGGTTTGGATTTGAAAAAGCAGGTCATTACGGTCCATCTCACTGTTTCACTGGGTGTGCAAAACCTGGAAATAAGAAAAGTTTATTGGGCCCCAGACTTTAAAAACCTTGCTCAAATTTAACAATATCTTGATTCCAAAGTGAAATGCCCATTGCATGCTTACGACTAACTTTGTGCAGCCAGCTACTCAAAAACGAGCAAGAATAACCAAAACCCACTATTCACATGGAATTACTATGAACTGAGAGAGATAGTGTGCTTAGACTAACAAAACCCTCCAAATTATAGAAATCGAGTGAAAGGTACGTGGCGACAAGAGATTTTTTTTGACAAATTCGAAAAGTCTGAAGGGTACGTCTTTACCTGAATTTCCTGCTAAATTTCTTCTCGATTATTTGTACAAAGCACCGAGATTTCCCTGCCCGCGCTTCATTCGGTTCTGTCCCAGTTCAAAGTTATTCTCTCACCTACGCTATTTCCCTCTAATGGATGCATATTCCTACGCCTCGCACTACTTTTCCCGTCCCGCGGAAACATTTTTTTTTTGCTCTTGGGCGGACCAATCTGCTCCCACACATTTGTGGCAGCAGTCCATCTTGTTTGTAAGTAGACTTTGTTGCGTACACGACACTGCTGTTTATTTCTTTGATAGCCAGCAAGAAACAATAAGCGCTGTTGTGTGTTATAAAACAATTCACAGGGAATTGATATAATTGAGATAAAAAGATTCAAAGGATATTTTCTCGTAGGTAATTTGCTGAGAGAACCCCTCCCCTTCTAAGATGCGTTTCCTGAATGCATCACCCTTTTGTCCTCGAGAGTGCCCTGCATAGTGAATTACGCAAGTGGAACTTCGTGGGATCTTTTACTAGTTTTTACTTATGAAAAGTCTTACCCTCGGCATTGTGAACGCGCCCTCTGATTTAAAACACGTACTATTACGAAACTGGTTACTTAGCAAGAAAGTTTAAGTCTCAAATTTGATTGTTGGAATGGCGCCAACTCATTGTTCAACAAGCGCAACGTGACATTTGAAGGAATGACAACACTGTTATTTTTAAGTTAAGACTAATAAATAGTTTCATGAAACGGGTCCCTGGGCTTGTGAAGAACTCACGGTCCGTTTCCGCTTGAAGCCGTGCTCGGCGCATGTGCGAACTGCCGCTTGAAGCCATGCCCGACGCATGTGCGAACTGCCGCTTCTTCCCAAGCCAGAAAATCGCATCTAATCTGAGCAACGAACAGGTTGAGGCAAGTTTTAGTATTATGAGTAGTTTTAATTAACACTTACAGTTTTACAGTGTCCACATGCCGACCGATCTGAAGGCTGCTCGGATATCTCAGATCCGTCGCCAAAAAAATTCTCAAGTTATCGGTCGCCTGTTATCTGATTATCTTCTTTGTCAGTGTTTCGAGCAATAGCACTGTGAATCATGACGATTCTGGCTGCTCGTTGATCAATGAACAAACATAGACTCGATCATTCCATTTGTCACAAGGGAATATTCCGAGTTCGGACAGTCAGAAATTGATGCATTACACACAAGTTTTATGACTCACTCGTGATAACAAAACGTCAAATAAAATACAAAAAAATGATTCTTTATATCTCTTAGCTCATTCGCAGATCACTTCTTCATGACGAACGTCAGATCATGCGCGCTGGTGTTTGCACACGGACCTATTCTACGTCCCAAAACCATTCACCCGTCGAGAGGTTGGGGTGAGAAAGAATGTACGTACATGACGCCTTCACCTGTCTTCCTATCGTCAGTCCCTAAATCAGAAGGCTGACCTACCGTGAGAAGTCAACATTCCTATGATCAGGAAGAGATAACCAGAGATAACCAGGAGTTATCTCTTCCTGCTATGATGTAAGTTTAGGTTAGGCTCTGTTCATCCACGACCGATCGCCCGTGGTTGTGACCAGACTGTTGCTAAAGTCGCAAGCTGCAAGAAGCCCTAACTTGTCACTGAACTAATCGCTTTAAACTTCTGATCTCCGTTCTCATCAGATGTCCGATTGGCCTTCTTAAGAAGTACAAAATCATTTTTTCGTTGGAGGCTGGTCCATAGCAACTTTAAGTGATGCCTACTCTTAGTGGACTTCCTGAGCACTGTCAACAATGTATCTGTGTTTAAATATGACACCGTCCGAACACCGCAAAAACAGGGTCAGTAAACTAAAAAATGGGCCTACTATGATAAGGTCGAGTGGGTTATACCAAAATAGAATGACAAGACCCCGAGACTACAATCGTCAGCGGTTTTTGAGTGTTGTCAGTCTCGTCGATTGCGCCTTAATGATGTCCCATTTCGATCAATTGTTGACTTTGGTTGGCGAAGTGGGAAAATATAATTTTTTCCTGTTCACCATACTTGGTTTAACTGGACTTCCCACGGGATGGCAAAATTTGCTAATGATTTTCATTGGCGGACAGCAAGAACATTGGTGTTCCGGCGGCAACTGGATGACGACAGTCAACAGCGAAGACGCGTTTGAGAGGCAATGCATGCATTATAACGTGAATTACACAGAGGTCGCGTTTGTTGTTGAAGGCAGTCAGCTTACCGAAGCGGCGTATCCTGCACTCATGAATGAAACATCGTTGCTCACAAAATGCGATCATTGGGAATATAACGTGAGCGGTTTCGCCACTACTATAATAAGTAAGGTAAGACAAGGTAAACAAACGGACTGCACACATCTGTGAATCTTGAAAAGAGCAACCGTCAGCAGTAGTATTTTGTCATCATTTGCTCGTAGTAGAACCAATGTCATCACCAATAGAGCTGAATAACATATTGAATTGCCTGTTTTTTGCTGGTAAAAATAAGATTTGGAGTATTGAGATACAGTTACATCAGGTGGTGGGGACTTATGGAGCTCCAAATTGCATCTCATTGTTTTTACATATGTATTGCGCGCACATGATAAAAACTTCCCCAGCGACTGTGCCCTTCGTTCGCCACAACATGTCAAACTAATTTTAATGATAAGCACAGTGGCAATGTGCAACTGTGGGGCTCTCGTCCCAAGGACTTTTACACAGCGTTGTAGTATTTTCGGGGAGAGGCTATTGGTTGTGCCACTATAGCCGACGTTTGGGCCATTGTAATTATGGTGTCGAAAGATCAAATTCAAGGTGACATCCTCATCTGACGAACCTGAAATCCTGAAAAGTGTTTTTTTTATTTTGCTTACTGCACTTGACATGTTGAACAGTGTTGACCATGTTTACTTTAGAAGATAACCTAGTGAACAGCTGTTTAAATGTTAAGTCCAAATTACCCAGGCGATTGCCGTCATCTAAATAAATGGCCGGGACATCTTACGCCAGAAATATAATTCTCAGATAGCTCTTGATTGAAGGTGACTTTACTTTAGTGAATCATGTACGGTCTCGTGATTTCAATAAATGTCGCCAGCCAGAATGTTGCTATCCAATTTAGCGTAACAAAACAACTCTATCCTATGCATACCAGGCCCATAATTAGAAAGATGAACTATAAATAATCAACTCTGATTAACAAGTCCTCTTTCAAATCCCTTCTAAGTGCAGACAACGCTAAGATATTTTATCAGGTTCTCTGAAGAAATCTCAGTGCTCAGTGTCAAAAATTTTTGTCAGTTCAACACTGCTGAGACGAATGATGTGAATTTGCTCGGCGCTTTTTAGTAAACCTGAGATTTCCCCCAAATAAATGGACTCGAGATAAGAATTTTAGTCAACATTATCTAATGATATCATGAAGAAACAGGTTAAATAAACATTCTCACGTGAGGAAACCTTGGCAATTCAATACACCACACACATTCCATGACCAGATGAATAATTCGTGTGATATCTCTCGGCCTTGAAATTTCAAAAAAAAAAACTCAAAGTATAATTCCTTTATACACCAAGTGATAAAATGATGATATGTCTATCACGATCCGTAAAAACGGTAACGGTGAACCTTCTAATAAAGGACAAGATCGCTTTTAGTCTTGTGAGCCACGAGATTTAGGGAATGGCATCGTATGCAATATAACGGTATCGACAGTAAAGTGTATTACTGTGACGAAAGATGGGAGTATCAAGGTTAACAGGATGATGAGATTGGGGGAAACTATGTTGAATATGGCGGAAATAGACGTTGACTCTAAAAAATATGATGCAATGCAAACGATTGTCGTATTGTATCTTGTCGTAAGACAGGTATTGGATTTACTCATACAGTCTGAAGTATCGGGTTGTTAATTCATCGTAAAAGGTCTTTATTGCGTTGTACGACCTCAAACTGTCACAACGTGACAAAATGTCGCAATCATCACGCCTTTGTAGACCTTCGAAGCACAAGCACAAGCTGTCGTATCTTTCTTTTGTACAGTTCTTCGAAGCACAAGTTGTCAAAAAATTTATGCGACAATTTGCAGACTCAACAAAATGTCGCAACTGCACAAACTCAAAACTGTCATTAGATTTATAAACATGTGCACAATTCATACGTATATTCATCAAATCCTCAAAATCGATTTCCAATTCGTAAATTAAAATCCATGAAAAATTATACCCAGAAATCACTAAATCACTTTCACAACTAACGCTTATTCATTTATCGGGTCGTCCATCAAGAATTTCACTTGGTTAATTAAGTCATATTTGACTACTTAATTCGCAAAATGAAATGCTACACCAATGGCTTTCAGATATCCAATATGATTTAGTCTATAATTTTAGTATGTCATCTAAAAGTTAAAGTCTTGGAAAAATCAAAGGCCAGCGTGTTTGACTATTAAATATAACATTAAAATATAATCCAATATTGCCAAACGCGCTGCCCGTTTTTAGGACGTCTTATTTACGAGGCAGGATACATTTCTCCTTAGGGAAATTGCGATCGTTGTACGTTCTTTCGTAGCCGTCTCATGTGATCAGATCTGGTGGCGCTGCAAAAGTCAACGGAACGACATCAGGGCTGCGTTCCGTAAACGTGGGGAACATGCAAGAAAAGGTTGTGCAATCACTTGCTCCTGTTGATATGAATTGGGGTTTCTCGGGTCTACGTGACGCGGCTTAACGAATGGGTTCCCAAAGACCTGAGTAAGGATGGTATACTCGAGTTCCGCGGCCTCAGTGCGCGAATTTTGAAAAGTTTATTTTCAACATTTCCGGTTTCTCCCAAATTAACCAATCGCAAGTTTGCGTACTTGAGCCAATGATTGTCTGCGTTGGAGTTAACATTAATATTATGGATAATGTAGTCGGTAGGATCGATTATAAGATTTCTAGATGAAAGGCTATGGCTCACTAAACATCCACGTTCACATTGCCCTCCAGTGGGTTGGTTGTAAGAGAAGTCACGTTGGTCTTGTGTAAAGTTTGGTTGGCAGGACGTACCGAACAAACAACTCCTGAAATTATTTTGGCATAGCCTTTTCTCGATTGCAGTATTAAAATATCTTACTCTAGCGTGTAACCTCTTTGTCGTCCAAAGTATCGCACCTTTGTGTGATACAATAAGTTCCACTTATTCACGACCGATATCTTGATAACGTAGAAGAAGTCTTCATAAATACGTGTCGGTTCTCATATCTCATTTTGCGGTGTTTGTTTTATACAATGCATCACAATATAGACGCGACCTATTATCGTAACAACAATTTTTACTCAAACAAAAATATCCTCGAAGGATGATATTTTCATGAAACTAACAACATAACAATTACAAAATATAACATTAAGGATTTATCTCAAGCGATGCATTCACGAGAGCACTAGCACTATAATTTCACTGCAGACAAACGGGAAGCTCTGCCATGTTGTCAATCACCTTGACACATTGTCTTCTCTCGTCATATGCGCAGCGTCATGACATCTTGCAGTCACTGTCCTGTACCTCAAAATAAACATGGCTTTTCTGAGAATACTTGTCAAAGTTATTAACCACAAAAATACTTTCATCTTCTACATTCTAGGCATTTTGACTCATGAGTAGTTGTTAGTAGGCTACGAGCAAACCTATCAATATTTGCAGAATTATCGGCGGGGACATGAGTTGCATATATTTTGAGACAACCTGTATCTGTTCATCTTTTCTTGCAAGTAGTTCATCCCGTTCAATCCGCCATCTTCTTGATCACATCACGTGACCTAATGAATCTTTTCTTATCGCAAAAAATGGCATAAACATTGTCCTTCTTTCTTCCCCGTCTGCAAACGAGCTTGTAGTTTTCTCCAACAACAAACCACAGTAACTAGTTTACTTGAGTTTTAGTCTAGACATTCTACGGATAACTTGGAGACTTTTTTGCAAAAATAGTACGTCCCTACACCCCTTAATTTGATAGAAAAGTCCACCGAAATCGGAGAAGTGGAAGTTGATTTTTCAAAATGGCGCCGAACAAAATGGCCGCCAAATGGCAGATGATTCCTATTTACTGTAAAAGATTATTGTTTTCTCTAGCGAACGGTAGTGAATCTCTCATAATTGATTTGAAAGGATGGTAAACAATTTGACAACAGTACAGTAGTGTATAATACCACGTGTCTTATCGGTGTGTTCTCAACCAAAATAGCGATCACTGCACTGAACTATACATGTTTATTGTTTAGAACTCGTCATTCGGTTTAGGCTTTTAAAAGTCGGTAGGCTTCGGCGACAGAGCTCGATAAGTTAAATCTAAAGTAGTTTATGGCCTCGATTTGGCACTCAGGTTACAAGCCAGCAATATTGAGTGTTTCTGTGATCTGGTGCTAAAGCACAAGCTCTCTTCACAGCTAGAAGTATTTGCTTTTCGAAAGTAACGTCTCACCCTTTATTTGAATTGAAATGGCTGCTACTTATCGCCTGGAATTCCTTTGACGGGTATACTACCGGGCGACTGGAACGAACCACTGACTCGTGACACATTGCACTGCAGACCAAGGACGTCGTGAGGGCCCAACCACACTTTTTGGAGGAAAGTATTCGCGTACAAACTAGAAATTGCGTGTTTTTTGTTCTTTAATTTTCAGCTGTGGCCTAGAATTGTTGGTGGTGCCTTCTTTAAGAGACTGTGGACGAGCAGATTTGTAATAACATTATTGCATTGTCTTTCAGTGGGATCTAGTTTGTGACAATGAATATCTAGTGACCCTTGCATCGTCCATCTACATGACAGGATTTTTGACAGGTGCCGTCACATTTGGCACCATATCAGACATGTAAGTGTAATCTACATCGAAGAAGACCTGGAGACTACAAAGTCCTCACTTAGAAATCTCGTTCTTAGTCGGTTAACTTCACAGAACTGGAGGAATTTTCATAGAGTTCTTTGTTAACATCAGATATGTAATTTCAAGTTTTTTTATTTTGAATTCACTGATAATCTTAACATGTACGCTTTTGAGGGCGTGGCCAGATCATTGTTTGTAGTCATCTAATCTTGATACGACATGAAAAGATACCAAAACTATGGTATTAGTTAGCCAAGCGCATATGGCTGTAGTTGGCGCAGCGCGACATAAATCCGAATTATGTCAGACACAATTATTTATGTTTGACACTATTCTCAAATAGTATCGTACATAATTCATTAATGTCAACCATAATTCTCATTGGTTGACTTATGCCAGACATAAATAGTATTTATGTCAGAATAATGGTGGATATTACTCTTTATATCTGACATAAGGATTATGGTTGGCATTAACGAATTATGTACGATATTATTCGAAAATTTTGTCAGACATGAATTAATTCATATCAGACATTATTGTTTATGTCTGACATAATTCTGATTTATGTCATACATAATTGGATTTATGTCTGACATGATTCAGAGTTATGTCAGACGTTATTCCCATTTATATCAAATATATTTCCAATATGTGTCTAACGTAATTATGATTTATGTCTGACATAAGTCTGCATTATGTCACACTGCGCCAACCATGTATGGCGGCAGCCAAAATACATTCATACATCACCCCCAAAGTTCTCGTACGCAGTCTACACACGTAACTTTATATCCTAGATTAGGAGTAGTCTAGAAAGCCGCTTTTAAGCCATGCTACACTTACGTGGAACGAAGAACTAACATATTTCTATTGTTATGAAACAATGTCCTACACGGATTTGATTCTATTGTTACTGTTCTAGAATTGGTCGGAAAAAGACTATTTTAGCGGCAGTAGTCTTGGAGATTCTCGCATCCCTGTCTGCAGCGGTGACGTCACAATATGGGCACTACATACCATTTGTGGTTCTCCGATTTCTCGTTGGTAATGCAGCTGCAGGAAAATGGACAGTGGCCTTCGTCATCGGTAAGTACTCTAGTATGGACGTTGACCTTCGTCATCGGCAAGTACTCTAGTTTGAACAGTGATCTTCTTCATCGGTAAGTACTCTAGTTTGGACAGTGACCTTCGTCATCAGTAACTACTCTAGTTTGGATGGTGGCCTTCGTTATCGCTAAGTACTCTAGTTTCGGGTTGACTCATCTAAGTTTTACGTGCACATTTTGAGCTTTAAATGTATCAATCTACCTATGTCCAAATGAAATGACATTAAAACTGTAAATTTAAAATACTGAAGGTATATTCTCATTAGATTTACGAAATATTGCTTTTCAATAATTAAAATGTGAAAAAATATCGTTCTAATAAACAAAAGCGACATGTGCCAGCCGCTGTGGCAGCAAATAACGTAGGTATATAGTCTGCCATGCAGTTCACGTGGTGACACTGTGTGCATTTTGCAAGAAATGCGATACCTACCCGGTTCTAATTAGAGTGAGAAGCAAAATGAATACATAATAGAAATACTTGTCGTTTATAGAAATGAAAAAACACTATATGTATTTTGATGCATCTTATGGCAGAGGAGAGAATGGCACCAAAGAGATTTTGTACAACGCAAGAATTTGGAAAGTTGTTTTATCATGAAAATCCTTAACAACGACATTCACAAATTATACTTCATCTATTCAAGTCGGCGACCCTATTTGGCTTTCATAGCTGTGACAACATAATCTTACTCTTCACATGTTTTCTATCACACATATTTTTTATCACCCACGATTTTTATTTGATTGCTTCTATACCGCTAACTTTTCACAAAATGACTTTGGTGTTCGAATTGAGTGGCCGTTGAAATATTTGTTGTTTCAGTAATGGAAATTGTTGGCGTTAAATATCGGATGTACCTGGGTATTCTTTTCCAATGCTGGTTCGCCTCCGGTTTCATGAGTCTATGTGGCATTGCTTACTTCATAAGGGACCATTTTCTTCTCCAGCTGTCGGTGTCGGTGCCTGTGGTATTGCTGCTGAGCTACATTTGGTGAGACTAAAACCTGGCGATTTTAGTACGCCATTGTTATTTAGTGGGTATGACCAATGAGATGAATATAGAATATATATATATATATATATATATATATATATATATATATATATATATATATATATATACATGTTTGTATGCAGAAGTGGGGTTATTATTTGAAACCTTGAAGTGGGGTAAAATTTTGAGACCTCGTTCCGGGGTATATACATAATATATAGCCCGCAACTATATATGCCCCATTGGGTATATGCCCCGGAACAATATATATCCCGTAATTATATATACCTCGCTAGGTATATACCCCAGAACAATATATAGCCCGCAAGTACATATGCCCCATTGGGTGTATACAATATATACCCCGCAACTTTATATGTCCCATTAGATATATACCCCAGTATTTTTATAACCCGATTTTCCACCTAATATACAAGCCCCGCAACTATGTAAATGTCACATCCGGTTAATGTTTTATGTGCCAAAAATACACTCCTCCAAAGACCACTGGAATAACGTGTATGGGTCCACCACAGATTTTACCACTTTCAAACTTAAAAATGAATGATCCTTTTATCTGTTTATAATTCTGAAACCACATCATTTTTGACCAAAGTACGATTAGAAAACGGACAATTGCCGCACAAATAAAGAAGTTCATGGTAACTCAACGTTTCGTCTTATTCAACAAGACATCATCGGATATGTACAGAGGGACAACAAGTGTCGATTACCCTTCAAGTCATATCCATGAAGTGAAATGAGAGTGAGAGATACAGGGAAAGTAATGTGCGGCAAATGTCCGTTTTCTAATTCTGAAACGTGAGCAGATGACACCATCTCTGTCAGGCTCTACGGTGTATGTTGATACCTTTGATAAAAATACTCTTCTACAAACACGTTGAAACCATCGTGAATGACATTCTTGCTTAATTCGCCAATAAAAACTCTCACAGATGAAAACTTATTAATGATTATTAATTATTGATCTGGCACATAGTGAACTATTCATATCCAAATTATCTTTAAAATCAAATGATGGGCACCAAACATATAGGATACATGTACATCCATAGAAACAATGATTGTGATATACATGTACAAACAATTTCATCCTGCGCAACATACGGATCTTAGCAGGCTTCCAGTCACCACAATTTCAGACTCCAACCATCTTAGTGACAATTGCGACTACAAATATAATTAAAGAAAATGTAATAGTTTTAGATTAAATCGTGTTTGCTTTCTTCATACAAAATGCTGATACATAGTGATTACCATTGTCAATAACTGAAAACAATTATTTTTAAAGATGTTTAAACTGCAAAAACTGCAGTGCCATTTGTCTGTATTGTCTAATTAACAAAACTCTGAAAGGCTGTTGTCGAAGTGATGATGGTGACAATGAACACCTTAGGGAACTGAGATGGCACTATGTAGCTTAAGACACAAAAAACATAATTATGATATTCATTGCTACTTTCATTATCAAAGGCAGATCCTCTTAACTTTGCTACACCCTTATTAAATGTCCTGTGAACATCACTTTTAGCATCACTAACACATCCCGATGACTCTTTTCCCACCACCATGGAGACTGTCGTATTGTCATCATCACTTTCAGCATCACTGCATAGTTTGGTCAATTGTCCTTTAACCTAGAAGTTTCCAGACTTCATACTAGTGACATTTATTCAGTGTATCACCTGAAAATAAAATTGAAATTTTAAACAATACATTTTGCTATGATAAAAGTTCGAAGATTGGGCAGGATGTTGTTTTTCATAATACATGCATTGTGAAAGCAGTTATAAAATAGTTTTTGTTAATTTTAGGGATTTACAGGAATTTTCTGTATATTTTACTATACTTAGGCCGGAGAGGTATTTTTTTACACTTTTTACGATTTTCTTAGTGTAGAACTTTAATCATTTGACAGGTGTCCTTGCACACATTGCAAAAGCTGTCATTCCTGTGATGTATATATTTAGTAATGGAATCTTTAGTTACACTTTAGGCGTAACTCTCGTTAATATGGTGAATGTATTCAGCTATGAGGTTTGTACATTAGAGCGACCGATTTTTGTTGTCGGAGTAAGGATTGGAGCTAACACTGGAGCTTCGGACCATAGACATGGATCCTACATTCTTACTAAAATATACTATCTTACACAAACAATAATATGACATTAACAATTATAATAACAATAATACTTTTGTGATTTCTTTGTAGTTCAAATCTGTTACGTGTGTCCCCTTTTTGCATTCCTGCAGGTCGATAGTCCAACAGGAAGTTAGTCGGAAAGACGTTTAAGGAGCAGTGACCTTTTGGGCTTCTGAATTAAGTTGTGTTTTTCTTATTACTACTTCCATTTTCATAGGTTTGTGGTCTCAAAACCAAAGGACCTTTATTCTAAAGAGTATTTATCCGAAAAATGTGTGCTTTGTTTGTGAAAAATTGACTTCGCAAAAAAGGAAACTAAACCATGTTTTGATGAATTCAACCAATTCTGGTCCTGTCATTTGATAATGCATCATTGGCGTCAATCTTGAAAGAGCTGGAATTAACTAAAAACTCATGTCCCTATCTCGCATTTTGGTCCTTGGTGGGTGGTCTTTTCCCACAGTTGCCGTGTAATTCTCCGAGGCGTAGGTCGTGCTTAGCCTATTAGCAGACTTTCAAAATAGTTTCAAATTTTTCCGAACTTTTCAGAGTAGTCGAGAGTTACACATGGGCAGCGCAGCACTGAAAAAAATGCAGGGTTATAGCCCCGTCCCCCTGTTGTGTACCGCCCATAGACCTTGAACGTCGGAGCACTGAAAAAAGTGGGGGCTATAGCCCCCCCAGCCAGCCCCCTATGGTGCGCCGCCCATGTTACAGGCCATTATTTTGTTCCAGAAAACTGGAGAGTAAAGTCGTTTATGTATCTTTTAATAAGTCAAAACCGGGTTTGGCATCCTTTTGATTTTCTGAAATGTCTTTAGTCGGAAGAGCTATTGGTCTGATTGGTCCACTGAGCATTACATTTTGAAATAAATCTGATTAGCAGGCATGAAAAAGTGTAAGGTAACTGTATCGCCATGACCACGATTGGTGGGTTACAGGTCTAGGATGGCAAGAAAAAATTACCGAAAGAACCCTGCATTTTCAAAACAAAGTCTTTAACATTTGCATTCATAAAAATTCTTAATTGTGCTCAAATGTGCAGTCTTCTATAAGCTCTGATGCAATGTCATCACCCTATTCACTTTCAGACTAACAATCCTTCGAACTAAAGTTCCTTTGCACTAGACACTGTCAAAGGTCCTTCGGAATACAGGATCGACCAACCCATCTCAGCACATCTCGTATAGACATCACAAAACAATAAAGGTATTACCATATCCTTGGCATCACCAAGAAATAAATTTTGAATTAAAAAAGAAATTGTATGGTAAAATTTGAAAAACAAGTAATTTTAGTTGCATGAAATACCTTTCAGACGATCTATCAGAGAAAATTCTTGGTTATTTTAGCAGAACTGAACACCTTGTGACGAAAACGGCACTCCCTCACTTCTTCATCTGAAACAAATTATAAATGCAGTGATATATCCAGCACCTTTACATTTGCATTCATTTGTTTGGCTTATTTAAAGCTGTCTTCTAAATTTCCATTAACATGAGTTTGAAAGTTTTTAAGTTGGTCTGCTACATTAAATGGTTCACCTAGTTAACAAATAATATGTTGGGAAGCCAACTGCTGCAAATAACGAAATGTGCAATGTTTTATAATGCTAGTTGATTAAGTCTGAAAAACAGGCTGTATGCTAGCGGAACAAGTATCAAAATGACTATGTAGTTACCTTATGAAAGTAATAAATCAAAGTAGTGATTCATTATGACCTCGCAATCACGAGTTTAAAAAATAAAATTGCAGAAACCTTGCGAAAATTTGTAGAATCTGCGAAAATGTATCTCATAATACTTTATTTATTTGAAATTCACACCACCTTCATAACTCACCCATGTGAAGTTGCATGTTTCCCTACTCTGAGAAAACAAGCACCAAATTCTACCTTCATCTGTATCATTGTCACTTGAACTGAATGGATCGACAACATTCTCATCTGAAAAAAAAATCAAAACTATCAATAGAAATGAAATGCTGTCTATAGTCCAAGGGGTCTATAGTTCGAAAACAATGGGATCTATAGTCCGAAAAGTCAATAGTCGGAACAGAAATCTAGTTAATAGTTTTTTCACATTATTCCGTAATCTACAGAAATAAATGTCTTCAGGATTTCAGATAAATTTACATCATATTCTCCATCTTTCAAAATTTCGTAAAGCAGGCAAAGCTCTCTTTCTTGAAATTGTGGTCATTCAACGAACAATAACCTGAACAAGCTACGAATACTTAGTTTAATATTGCAAATTATTCTTGGTAACTACCGAGTTGGTAACGCAAGATAAACTTTCCCTTACTTCTTCGGACTATTGACCAGTCGAGCCACAGAACCTTTAGAGTTAGACCAACCATCCCTTAATTATTGAGTCTTTTAAGCAGACGTCAAAGTTACTAAGAGAATTCAAGGATATTTTAGGTATTTTTTCGCATGGTCTGGTCTGGTGTTTGTGCCGTCCTTTTAATGACAACAGAAAATATGCACATAGTTAGTAAAGATTTGAGAACCTGTATATTTTGGCAACTCACACAAAATAACTTCAGGAAATTATTTTACCCTGGAATTTCCCATTTCAAGTTTGAGATTTGGTTTTCAGTCACTGATTTCAAAGGCTTCATTTAGGGGTTGAAAAAAATCTAAGGTTGATACTAGATCCCTCACATTGAATCAATGTGAAAACATGTACTGTTTCATGCTACATTAAGAAGATACTCACTGGGCAAACAACACAGCATATCTATACCTTTGGTCGCTAATTTTCCACGCGTGTTTGAAGTGTAAAATATTTTTAAGGAAAAGTTTGGGCTTGACATTTAGGATTCAACCAGACCAAACTGTAAAAGTTTTATGAGGGATTTGACTTAATGCCTCACGACATGCTTTAGTGTAAATGCTTCTTATTAAAATGTGTTATATGTATAATAATTGCTTATTTATTTGAGACAGGGATTCCATCTTAGAGGGCCTTTTGTACCGTTCCAGTCCACAAAATGGACGAATTTCGTAGGAAAATCGCTACTGAAAGGGCACCCATTTAATTGTAAGGAATTCTCTTAGAAAAGGTACCATATCGCAGTGAATCTGGAAAATCTTACGAAGTGCAATTATTCTCAGCGATATAAAGCAAAGAAATCTACAACTCTCTGGAATTTTTATAGAAAAAGAGATTCTTCAGCTCATAATAAAGGGGTGGTTAGATTTTGAAATATTTTTAGGAGGGACAGATGCGAGTATTTGACCGCGTCTTCTGCATTAGAAATAGTTTCTAGGACCCTGCCAAATGCATGTTAGCCATGATTATGCCAGTCTAATACATGAATTTGCAATAACTTAAATAATCAAAATATTTAGAAATTTGAAAGACTTACCATAGACTTGGATCTTGAATGTACCATCTTCTACTCAAACATACTCGTTTCAGATAAAACGAAGTAAAACTTGTCTCAACTCAAACTCTGAAACGGATGTTCAACTTCAACTCTATAACACTAAAATCAAAACCTGAGAGGCTTGTTGCAGTGGAAGGTCAACTAAGTTAATGGGCGTTACATAACACTGTACCAATGTAGGTCACATATGGCAGTCTGGAGCAGGGCACTCATAATTACAGTGACATCTTTTGGGAGGGTCTGATCAGAGTTATATATAGGATGTCCTTATGAAACCAAGTTGTTGAGAAAATACACGTGGAGACACTGTGCATACCAAATAACAGTTTCTGATAGGTCTGAAATTGTGGGGCATTATATATACCNATATATATATATATATATATATATATATATATATATATAGCTAATTGGGTCTGACAAACAAATGCAGGGTAGAGTTCATTAGCTGAAAAATTTAGCCAAAATCACGTGTTCTCATTTAAAATTCACGGCAACATCTCGCGTAACCCCGCGAAGTCGTGCTTTTCTGGTGCGGTCCTAGGTAGGTCCTAGTGTTTCTGAACTCTATCCGGGTTTCAGATTTACTTCCTTAGCACCTGGGATTTGTTTCATGAAAAGTGACTGAGGACTTAAGACACAAATTTGGTCTTACGCTCCGCATAACTATTTCTGAAAAATAAGTCTCACTTTAGAAAGAGACCAAGGTATCTAAGAATATGCAAATAACTACTATCTACTGAGAAAATTTGCACAAATAATTTTGAGCCAGCGATGTACTAATAATTTTATGATTAAACTTTATTCAGAAAGTGTAAAGTGGGAGCGTGGGACCAAATTTCTGTCTTAAGTCTGACGTCACTAACACCTGTAATTATAGCGTTTTGCTGATGATCTACTTGCGCTAGACCTATTTCAAATAGATTAGAAAATTGATTTTTATAAATAAAGGTCTACATGTTTCAAAAATGAAGGCAGGTTTGCCACACTATGATTCAAAACGCTCATTGTCAGTGCTATTTTCAGGTTGCTCCCAGAATCTCCTCGTTGGCTGTACGCTGAAAATAGAGCAGCGGAAGCGGAAGTGATTATGAGAAAAATTGCAAAATGCAACAAAAAGTCATTCCCAACGGAAGAGAAACAGTTTCAAACAAAGGTAAAGTAAGGAAGGCGTGAAGAATGTTTAAATCGGGGCTTTTGTAATTAAATTTATGAAAACTTAAGTTACACATTTTTGGTGTCATTCTATGTTTTATCGTAAAATGTTTGATGTAAAAATTGATATTAACTACCACAAAAATGCTCCGACAGTTTTTGGTTACTAAACCATCTAGTGAAAATTATTGGTGTTCGATTGTAAAATGGTGAAGAGCCACAATCAAAATTAGTGGAATGTTTTTAATACTTGCAATCTAGTTCTATCTGGTATTTGTGGTTAAACACAACACTCACGGTCAACTGGCTTATTCATAGCCTTGTCCATTATGTGTCAACAACATTTTAAAACTAAGACATTTCGGTCATATCGCAACACTCCGCGTTTAGATAACACGCTAGCATTTGCTCATGTAGCAAATGGCAAAATGAGCTCTTTTTGATGTCCATACCTGTCGCGTGCGCCACGTTTTTTGTTATATTTCTAACAATTCCTAGCAAACGGATTGCCATTTCCTCGGAAACCCTTTCGTTGGGGATAGTTCCTATATTTCAGCTGCCGAGGTTTTCTAATACGGTAAGAAATACAAGTTTACGGTGCTCTACATCCCTTGTTGATCTTCGGACGCGCTCAGCCAGAAAAGAACTATCGTGAAATGTGCTATTGGTTAAATAAGCGAATGCAAAACGTTTTGGCGACAGAAATTAGACGGCGACGCTACGAGAACGTTTTCTTGTTTTAGTTATAACATTCTTCGCCAGTACTTATTCTTGAAAGTTACAAATATGAAAATCAACTGAACCTTTACCCACGAACCTGATACCGTTTAGTTGCACTGATATTGATTGATTTTTAAACAACGTTTACTGGTTGCAACTAGTTGATTATTTACAAATTTAGGGAAACTTGGGCGATGAACATCAGGAGAGAGCAACGTTGATGGACGTTCTTCGTCGACCACGAATGAGGATAAGACTACTGGTTATTTCGTTTTGCTGGTATGTTTGGAAAGGCTGTTGAGAGAGTCATAAGAATTTAGGTGTAGATCGATTGGAGACGTTAAAACAAACTAGTGATAAATATTGATGTTCGCCTATTTCTTGGCAGTACATGTAGTACTTTTCGTGACGGCACTTGTTCTCTTTACGTTAGATGGGACGTCATGTTACAATGGATCCGTCGTTCAGTAAATGCGGAATGAGACCAACCAGTGAAAACACAGGACACACGTCTCGATTTCCAACAAAACACTTACCGTGACCGAATTATATCCCACAAATTTCAAACCGTAATGGGCAATTGGTGATCAAGCGATGATTTTGATGTCAGGGGTAGGCCTAGTGTGACGTAGGATATTAAAACTGTGGGTCCAAAATTACGGCGCAAGGGTGGAACTGGACACCCCCAAAGGAGAAAATTGGCATTTTCATGAAAAAACGGCAAAATTTCATTGCATTTTAATCATGCAGCTGCACATATATTGTGAAGTGTTCAAGGAACATTGAATAAAGAACAACGAACAAACACGCAAAAAATTCTCATTGAGTTGAATCATAAACTGGTTATCCGACTGAAGTGGAGCTTTGCTAGACTGTAATAACAAAAGCAAGAAATTGAATAACGAATAAATCATGGTAAAGAAAACGAGGTGGCGGTGTGCAATCCTTTTTCCTGGACTGTTTGCAACATCGAGGTCAAATAATGCACTGTCAAAACATGTTGACAAAGGTCCGCCTAAAATCCCTGCTCTTTCATACTAAAGGCCATTTTCTGAAGCCCTCGAAGTAAAGGTCTACAAGTAAGTCGTTTGGATAACTGCAGTTGAACAAAACTCCTTTCTTAATGATTATGCTGAAGATCGTGGCACTAATTATATAACTTAACCAGTGGTGTCAACTACCACATTTGCACCTTAAAGCTGTCGGTGGCTTCCTTTTGATTAAAATAAGACACTGCCCGTTATAAAACTGGTCTCAAGCCGTTTCTTACTCATATTAAAACTAGTTTTTGGACTCAAAGGACATTTGGCGAGAAACCTGAGGTTTTGAGGTGAGCCCAGCGCGGAGTCAAACCTAGGTGCCCCACGGGCGCTGCCTAATTCCCTATTGTCGGAACTAAATCCCACTCGATAAATGACAAAATATTTTAAGTGTAGAATGTGACATGTAATGTTTTAAATGGATTGCAAGCTGTCTGTGCCGATTTTGCCAGTTACATTATTTGATGAAGTACAATTGTTAATTAAATGGGGGTGTTTAAACATTAATGAATTTTCAAGGCTTTTTCTATTGTAAGTGGGCATATTCTAGGAAGATCTCTTAGTGGTTGGTGGAATTGTAAAAAGTCATAATTTTGTGCTGGCCGGTTATTCTTTAAATAAGGCTTTTAAAAATGCTTGGTTAAGAATGTCATCAAGAAGAAGAATTCTATATTCCTAAAAACTAGTTCTACGGGAGAAAAAGTGACTTGTTAGTGTTCCTCTAATTTTTTCTGAAAAGTCTTTACTTAGCCTCTCGCACACGGAATTATTAAACCGCGCCAGTGTTACGCCAAAATCTAGATGTGGCAATATTAGAGTTTATGACATATCCTCAAGAGTGCTTGTTTAGGAAAATAATGTTTCAATATGTAAAGAATTCTAACAGTTTAAGCATCTTTTCTTACATATATACTGAACATTCCTGAAAGGCGAGTGTTTACAAAAACGTGTGGGTATGTGTAATGTATAGGCCTACAGTACTGTGTAATGAAGGTAGTATAGGAGTGTATTATTACATTGCTCATATACATGGTTTATATTTTATAGGTTTGTAACGAGTTTTGTCTACTACGGTTTATCCTACAACACAGGGTCGCTCAGTGGAAATATATACGTCAATACCCTAATCAACGCTTCCATGGAAATCCCAGCATGCATTGCTATGTGTTTCGTTCTCAACCGATTTGGTCGTCGGTGGATTCTGCTACTAATGTCGTTACTGGCAGGGATCTCTTTGCTAGGTTCTATACCTGGTCTTAAGAACCCAGGTAGAAACTTAACTCCCTTTTAGGCTGCCTCTTACGATTTTTGTACGGTTGCCATTTTAGATTAGTCAGAATAGGGCCGTCCCGGATAACACGGAGACAGAACTCTCCTTTGTCTCGGAGATTGGAAAGCACGTGTCCTCGTTTTAGAAATCAGACACATTTTCGTGTCTTTCATTGATGTCGGGAACGCGAAGAATTTCAGATGAAGCGTCCATGGGTATTTGCCCAGTTTGTCAAACTTTCTCACGTCGGAGTTGCAGCCAACAGCACAGCAGTAATATTTCTTTGGCATTGGAAGGACGAACAGAGTTATGCAACCGATAAAAACTTGTAAAGAATTAGACAACAACAAATAACATTTGAAACTTCAGTGGCATAAAAACGAGGCAGCAAATGTGCCTGGCAGATGTTAACGGCATTGTGGGTAAACACAGCGAGATTCGAGTGTCGCTGTGTAATCCGGGACGGATCTATTGTCCGATTCACCTTTTTGGCGCCGTTTTCGACCTCTTGACATTTGCTCAACCAGTAAACGTTTACTTATTACCATATTTTGAATAAGAGTATCTCATTTTTGTGCTACCTCATGAATGATAATTATAAAGTTGTGATTGACTAGTAATATTAAACCATATTTTCTGGACCAATTACACAAATTTTCGGTATTTGATCGCACACTGACCGTTTGTGACTCTCACCAAAATGGTGGAGGAAAATCTTAAGCCAGCGTTTGGGACGTTGAGGAACTAAGGTTTGAAGTCGCGTTTTGCGAGTGAGGTTCGGCCGGGGTTGAAGGAGTTACCGACAATCGGAGGTCGCATTTGGCGAGGTAGTATTCGCCAAGTAAGACGATGCCCTAGAATCTTTCAGTTTATGCTCAAATTGTCAGGCCCTAGCGGCTAGCTTCATCGAATTGACTGACAAGTTAATTCTAACAGCACTTGAAATTGCTTTCTAATCAGTGACGTCACCTGCAGTGTGAAGGTCTTAAAGAGACATTATCGGTTTACGGTCGAAAAACGCATTCTTGGGATTGTTGTTGGTTAGGATGTACTTCTTGAAGTTAGGTATAAAAATAACAAAATCCATTGCTTTATGATTTTATGACAGGTCATTAATCCTCGCTGTTGTCTGCCAGACATTCGCTGAAATCAAAGCGGGTGACTTTAGCATTTAAGTGCGTTTATATCACTCTAACATTAAGGGAATGGTGTTTACTTAGTGCCCCCAACAAATTGCTAGAATGCGATTGCTGCTGGTGTTCGTGCGTCGATTCCATCGTTGAGGATGATCTCATAAAATCACTGTTTTCGACGAAATTGTCCATTTGAACGGTGAACATCATTATAGATCTTATATCTTGTAACAATTCCAAAAATGTATCTGATGGGCGATATTGGAAGATTGTTCTGAACAAACATCTACTGTAGGAATTTGTAAGTTGCTGAAGCTGCAATAGGGCCGTATTTGAAAACTTTTTACTATTGTAAAACTGTTTAATACGTGAAATTGCTGACTTATACGATAATACCATGGACCAAAAGGACCTCGTTGACTCCTCCAAGCCAGATGCTGGCTTACATATTTTGTTTTATTAGTTTTACTAGTTCTTATCATTTCATGATTTCAGGACTACAAGGTCTTGTAATCACGCTGTCGAATATAGGGAAGTTCGGGAGTAGTGCATCTTTCGCTATAGTCTACGTGTTCACAGCCGAGTTATTCCCCACTGTGGTTCGCAACGTGGCTGTTGGTTCTGGTTCCACGTGCGCTCGTGTGGGAAGCCTCCTTGCACCTCAGCTTATACATCTGGTAAGCCACCTGTTAAACATTATCAATGAATTCGAAGTAGCGAAGTGAATCCAGGATACGTTCAGTAAACGCAAAACACTTGAGAAACAAACTTAGGTGATTAATTACGTACTTCGCTTGCAATGCGTGAAGATTTGTGTTCGTAGCTTCAACTACCTGTTTGTTTTTTCTTTGTCAAACGAGGAATCACGTCTACTCTGAGTGAGGGTCAAATCCATATCAGTTTGATCATGATGGGAGACCTAAATTAAAGTTACTTTTTACAGAAGGAGGATAACCTAGCAGCTTTATAATACTTCATCTCTTATGATTCTATCATTTGTCTGTTCAATCTAGGATAAATATGTATGGTTTGGTCTCTCGTCCCTACTCATGGGATCACTGTCTGTTGTGGCTGGCGGTCTGGCGTTGATTCTACCAGAAACCAACAGGGCCCGCCTCCCGGAAACCTTATCTGATGGTGAAAATTTCGGAACGTAAGTTCGATCGAGTACAAAATTTGTACACACCGTGTAGTGATATAGGCCTAATTCAAAAGCATTTTCGAATATATTTTGAGTACTAGCTTTATGTTCTCGAATAATCGCCTCGTTCATAGTTGGCTTACTTAGAGGGCACAAAACCAGTGAAATCCAGTAGTGTTTGATACCAAATGTATTTTATTTCAGTGTCGAGTATAAGCGAGTTTTCTACGAAGAGCATGTAGGCCTACAGGAAAAGCCGTCCAAAACAGAAGCGCCTCTGATGAAGCAAGATACAGAAGATGAAGCGATATAACAGAGATAAACTCTCACCGAAGATATTGACCTAAATGTCATACTGACTTTTACGAAGACAATACAGTTCATGAGAGCAAAAGTGTGGTCTGCGAGCCAAATACCCCAACGCTTTTGGCTAAGAAGGAAGCTGAGCCTAGCAATCTAAGTCGGGTTTTACGAGAAGGTGGTTTTGTTGCCTAATGTCACTGTATGAGACAGTTTATTAATACCAGCAGTTATTTTAATAAAGCCTATTTCTAATATTTTTATCATACTAAATCTGCGTAGCTCAAATGAATTATTTAACGTAATTGTAATCCTCACAACCTCAAAATTTTACATTTTTTCGATAAACGCGTTTTATAGGAATCAAAATAAATTCAAAGACACGCATTTTTACATTTTTTTCACCAACCACTTTCCTCCGTCCATCTCTTCTATTTCTGTCGATGATTTAGCTCCGCCCAATGACCTAAGTGCACTTTCAGTTATTTCCGTGATCGGCCGAGCATTACCGAGCGTTTTAAGGTTACAGTCATTTTTGTAAAAGTCAGCATTCAGTCATACATAGAACTTGTGGATCGAATTCGAAATAAACTAAAATGTAAGCAAGGCGTAATTCGACGAGAGTTTATACATATATTTACAAGCATAACAGACATATACTACCATTTATTGCACCAGTGAACTCGATAAAGCCGCGTTGACCTACATGTAGTTCAACCAAATGACATACAACTCCGCCCAAAGTTACTCACGTGATTCTGAGTATTCGGGCAAGAAGTGTACACTCCTTGATTTGGGCATACTCGATTGGGTCGCTAAAATCGAACGATTATTATTAAATTTCTGCATTGCGCAATGTTCAACAAATTCATCATATGTTGAGACCTTGAGTGCGTTCCATAGACCTAGGTTCTTGCGAGAAAAGCAAGAACGGCATAAATACTTCGCAACTAGATATCGCGTACGTACATGCTGTCAACTTAGAGATATATTGCTGAGCCATGACGCTAATGAAGCAGGCCCGTAGGAAGGCAAAAATTATTGGGGCTGTGCATAAACCAATTCGACTTCGCCAAACTACCCCTCCCTTCTTATTGCCACCATCTCATCCCCCCACTCCCCTACTCTGGATACCGCCATATTTGTAACGAATCCTCCACGTCCGCCATAGGTGGAGGGAGGGCAATCCTTGGGATGCAGCCATCAGGATTTGAGTAACCGTGAACCAACAAAGTTTCAGGAAGAGTAAGAATATGCCAAGGGCCATCGCACTCACGGGTAGTCAGCCAGGTACCTGTATGCACAGACTATCGTCAAAATAGGCCTACATCTAGGTACCATTGTGTGTAGCCTTGGTACAAAGCTGTATACTAAATATACAGCTTTGCATCGATGTGGGTAAAACAGTGGTAAGATAATATCTGACTCAAAATTAGTGTCATTAAAAACTATTACTATTTATTATTAATGTAATATTTACAATGAGGGTAGCCCCATCAGTTCACACTGCTTTCCATGAGGGCCCTCAGTAAAAAACAGACAGATAGTAAGACAACAACAGAATTACAAAATGAAAGACAAATTTAAGTATTAAGCAAACAATAAGAAATTAACGCGGAAAGACTGATGAAGCAAAATAAAAAATAAAATATGATAAATAGAAGATGAAGAAATTAAGACAAGATTATTAATTAAAAAAATACATAATTTAATATAAATATCAAAAATTAAACCAGACAATAAATAATTAATAAAAGTAAGACATTATATAAATAACAAATGAATAAACATGCGATTCTTAGACACTACATGAAGTTAAATCTATTTCTTATAATTCTTTTAAAGGTTAGAAAGGATGATGTAGATTTGGCATCTGCAGGGAGAGAGTTCCATAAAAAGGGCCCGCTGTAGGAAAATGATTTTTCCCAGTCGCTTCTGCGTTTAGGAAGATTGAAATCAGATGATGGTGAGGACCTGGTATTGTAGCGATTAGTAGTCATCTTTAACTTAGCACATAAGTAAGATGGGACAAGACCTTTAAAACATTTGTACATACAACAAGCAGATAGGAATTGATGTCTTGTGTGAATTTTCATTATACCAGTCTCTTTATGAAGGTTTTCGATGCTAATATCTCTAACACCAGCTCCCAAAATAATCCGGGCAGCCCTATTTTGGGTAACCTGGATGGTTTTCATATCCTTGCCTGATGCAACCCCCCCACACCGGGAGGCAATAACGAATTTACTGATGCGTTTCAATACGCCAATTTTCTTAGACACCTTTTTCGAGATATAATCAACGTGGTGAGAGAATTTAAGACTTTGATCATATATAAAAGTCCCAGATATTTAAAGGAATTGACGTTCTCAATTGGTCTTCCATCCATAGTTAATGACAGGGTTTGGTTTCTAAGTCTTTGGGATGTGCCAAATAGAAGAGTTTTAGTTTTAGAAACATTTAAGGATAGTTTATTAAATACAAGCCAATCTGAAATGATTGTTAAATCAGAGTCGAGAGTGGCCTGGATTTCGGATGAGGTTCTGCAAAATAGCAAGGGCCCCAGTATAGACCACTGGGGAACACGTACTTTTAACGGTTTTGAGATCAGAGATGTCTTTGCCGACACGGGTAGCTTGAGTTCTGTTACCAAGATAATCCTGAAGCCACTTGGCTTCCATGCCGGTGACCCCATAGGCTTTAAGCTTCTTCAACAAGATAGTGTGGTCGACGGTGTCAAATGCTTTCTTTAGATCAATAAAAACAGCACCAGTCAATAATAATAACTACAGTCTTCCTTGAGTAAACTAAATTATTTAACGGTGTTGAAAAAATGGCGTTCTACCGTTATTCTGCTGCTAAAGTTGTGGAGCGATCTTCAACAACGGCTTTCGGCGCCATGAAATATTGCATCACCTATTGGCCAGTTTCCGTTTTCGCCGATTCTTCAATCAACTGTTGTTCTTTCACGAGGTTGCGTACACGGCACAACAAATTATCGGAACTGGTTTCATTTTATTATAAGTTTTTAGAATTTTGATACCGAAAAACCGAATTTCAGAGGAAATTTTGCTGCATCCAAGTTATCATCTCCCGAGAGATGTCGCAAAAATTTAGGAAATGGCGCGTGCGCGTGTCACGAGTGTATTGTTTTCAAAACGACGACATAACTTTTCTTTATACCACATTATTAGCCTCGAATGGCATATACAACCGTGTAATAACCCATCAAGTTATCTCACTAGTGAGATAACATTTTGGCGGGAAACCGAGGCCGGATTCGACCTCTAGAGTTTCGAGTTGCCGACTTTACCACTACACCACTCAGCGGCTGACATCATCAAACGCAAAAATAGAATACTTAAATGAGCACGCGCAACACTCGCATGCTCAGCACATGGCACTGTACCGACATTTATACGCTATGAAAAATAAGACGCATAATTGCCATAAAAACGATATTTTAATCCAGTGAAATTTTTCTCTCATGTTCTCTCACTTGTAAATCTCCGATCTCCAATTTGAATGCGGGTATCGTGTCGTCAGGATCCTTTGACTTCGGCATTATACTCGGTTACCAGTGGTAACCTACTTTAGCAGACGATAGTTTCCCGGTCGAAGCTTAGCGTGATAAAATGTGTAATAACCTATAATAGTCGCTGAGCCTTAATTTATAGATTCACTTTATTTCTCCTTTGTTTAAGTTGATTTTGAGTAAAAGCATTATTTGACAAAAATAGCTCGGCTTTTCCTAAAAGGTCACGACCTCCGCCCCCTGGCCTCTGACATAGAAAGTTACAAAGCCGAGGCGAGTCGAGAAAGGTAGATCGATTCATTGCAATGTTTCTCGTTCAGTATGTGGTATAATACGCCCCTCGGGCGATAATTCTCCAAAATCCCCTCGGGCTCTAGATAACGGGGGATATCGACTTCGCTATGTAATAATCTATATTTGTTAGAAAAAGCGGAGGATAACGCAAGAAAATGACGTCTGTTGCATTGTTTTTCACTTAAACGGTTTTAACGGGCAAGGTGAGTGTCGGTTGACACCCAGATTTTGCATGCACCCCGTCCGGTCTAGCTCTACATGTTGATATAAGTTTCACGGCGAGTTGACGAGAAGAAGTACCCTAGCTGTGTGTAATTTCGGAGTCTATGGAAGAATAACACACAGTGGTACCTAGCCGTATTTTGACGATAGTCTTCATACAGGTAGCTGGCTGGCTAAACAAGTTACTGTCTGGCGTCACCATCTCCCGAGGTGGTGTACTGCCGAATATTCAGTCTGTTCTTCTCCCAAAGAAAACTCAAGCAAAGGACGAGAAGGCTCAATAAATTGCTTGGAACAAAAAACACAACGGCCCTTTTAAGCACAGGCGCTTGATTTTATCTGTGGCTCGAACATCACTGACGTCACTCCTACTAAGAAAACATAAAGGTTGGACACTCAAAATCTCTTTGCTCAGAATTTTCTACTGAAATGTGCATGGAACTCTATGAACTCAGCATGGAACAAACCTCTGAATACCTTCTTTCACTTGATTACTTCCAATTGCCTTCGAGTGGTGATTTCACGACAAAAATGCCAAAATCACAAATTCAAGGACCTGATTTCGTGATGTCATGGTAGACGGTCTTGCAAATCCGGGCTTTTGGCGGACGCTCCCGAGGTGAATCCGAAAGTCTATTTTCGCGCACTTTCGTCGTCTATCCCTCCACTATTTGGTCATGAGAAGCACAGAGCACTTTAAAAACTATATCACATGGGCGGCGCAGCACTGAAAAAAGTGGGGGGGGCTAAAGCCCCCTCAGCCCCCCTGTGGCGCACAGCCTATAGACCATGTGCGGTGTAGCACTGAAAAAGTGGGGACTATAGCCCCCCAACCCCGTATGGTGCGCCGCCCATGTATCATTGCCAAATAAATGTCATTACTCAAATATATTTGTGTCAAAAATAACTATCCTGATACTGTATTGATATGCGAAGTTATTTTGTGTACTGTGATTTCTGATGAAGGTTTTACTTTTGGCCAAAAACATTGAGTTAACTCGTTGGCCACGCGCATTGTAATACTCACACTTGTTACGGAACCAAATCGTCACGATATGATAGCAACAGACATTAAAAATCTACGAAGATATGAACCCTACTTGAAATGTTATACACTCGATGCTTTACCAAATCGTAACGATGTGATAGGAACAGAACAAGAACTGTATTAACACCATTATCAATGGTAAACAGTCGATGAGTGACCGCATCGCTTCGAGGTGACATCAATAGGAAAAAACAACTCTACAAATAGTTTTAACCCCATTTGAAATGGCAAACACTCGTTGCTTGACAAAATCGTCACGATATGATAGCAACAGACAAAAACAAGATCAACACGTAGTGTTGAAATGCGCCCACGAATGCACCGCAAACGGTGTGTTTCTCAGGAAATACATCCGAAAACGGTAAAAAGGTATTTACCAATTATCATAAAAATTGGTCAAGGAACTTCTGAGAAACAAAGGAAAACAGAAAAAAAAACATATTGCCACTGAATGTCGTCATTGTCTGCTCTGAACTTCACATGAATACACTTGCTAAATTCAATAAAGATCCTGCAATGGGTTTAGGACACACAAAACAGATTCAAAAATACCAAAAATTGCCTTTAGATGGCGCAAAACACCTTCCAAAAACGGGAGAATAGCGTCATCTCACCAATAGATGCCTACATTCAAAATATTTTGAAAATCCGGTGTGCACTTTTGAAGATATATCGGTAAACGAAAAAAATTAAAATTGCCACTAGGGGCATACCAGTAGTCAGATCCGTCCGAAAGTCGTCGTCGTCCGTTGTCGTCTTCATATAAATAAAATTGCTAAATATAGGAAAAAATCTTGCAGAGCGATTACAGCCACGAATGCAAAAAATGTCACTAGGAGGTGTAAATAAGCCGGAGCCATGGGAAATTCATCGTCAGTCTTCCTCTTCACAGTAAAAACATACTTGCAAATATCATCCTTAGAACGGTTTTTTTAAAATAATTGCTGGCGGTCTGGTACACGTTATACCAGACGTGCGCAGGCCGCGCATGTGGGCCCATTGCACTGATCGCCTGGAAATATTTTTGTGCTTTATTAATATATAGTTAAAACCGAGCTGAGGAGCTAGAAACCTGACCCAATGGGACTCGAACTCACGACCTCGAGTAAAGAAGGCGGGTAACATCACACTAGGCCACACTGCCTCCTTAGAATGGTATGGATGATAGAGGGGCGGACGCGAAAAATGAAACTGTCCACTAGGTGGCACAAAATACCTGGAATCCGCCCGAAAACGGGAGGATATCGTCATCTCAATAATAGATGCCTAATTGCCAAATTTCTCAAAAATCAATTGAAGTTCTTTGAAGATAAAAACTTAAAAGTAAAAAAATGAAATTGCCACTAGGTGGCAATGAGCAGTCGTATCTGTCTGAAACTTGTCATCCGTCGTCAGCTTCATAGGAACCCATGTGTTTAAGTTTGGAAATGTTACGACTTCAGGCGGAAATTTAAAAACCATTTGTCCGCTTACAAAAATTTAACATTGAAGAATAAAAACAACCTTCACACCCCTCTGGTGTTCCTGTTCCATGTTTTCAAAGAAGTTGGTTGCATTTTCATAGATTACAGTCGAGAGATTTTGTGCGGCATATATTGTGTAACCTGTCGTTGAATTGCGAGATAGAGTTTGACTGGTCCAGGTGGTCATGAAAAATGGATTTGTGAGGAAAGGATTAAGTAGCAGAGCCTCTTAAAAAACTTTCATCTTTGAAGTTCCTTGAACAAATGTATAAAGTCTGCTGCGATTCACGTTGACACAAGAAGTAAGCGTTTCTTCCCACAGCCGATTATGGGGTCTTCGGATGGTATGGAAGCTAATTCCTTTGCATTTTGCGTGTGTGGCCGGACAACCAGCCACACAGTAGCCGACCATGATTAGCAGACGACGCACTTGCCGGAAATTGCACCAGAAAATTTAGCCAGGTGTCGCTAGTGAATAATGACGTAAGGTGCTTATGCGGTAGATCACAGATTTCGTCCATTGAAAGTATACGGAGTTGGCGGTCCATGTACTATAGTCTATGATAGCATGGGAAGATATCAGGTGGAATTTATAAGATATGTGTCACTTGGACTTTTTGTTTGTCAACAGGCGTGACTTTACGTAACTGTATGTGACAGATTTTCATGGATATGTTCAACTTATGTTACTAAATTGTATTCAGAGTCATGGTATGCATTAATTATAACTCCATGTACATATATGCATGTTTCGTTCGATTTTATTTGCTGTATTTTGAAATGAGTAACTTTTTATGGAGATGTACTATCTCCCCTGTATGTCTGCGGCATTCAGGGCGATGTAATTGCCTACCACTGCCATTGCTAGCATAGGCAACATGTAGACACTGACCACCGCCTCTAGCTGAACTAGAGACATTGAAGAATGAAAAATCAAAGTCACGTTGTTACTAAGTAGGCCTGCCTTTTGTGTACAGGAGGCCGTCGTTGTCTTTAATTCCTTCCAACTCGAACAAATACTCCCGAAATCAAACTTTTTCTTTAAGCAATACTTTTTTCAGTTGCCAAATCGGCAACTGGCCATTTTTAACACTGCACACGCGAGGAGATACGACGTAATACCATCTGGCGTGCTCAGTGTAAAAAATGGCCAGTTTGCCGATTTGGGCAACACAACCAAGAACTGCTGGAAGAAAAAAGTTTGATTGTGGGAAAATTGGAGATGTGAGTTGAGACGTTGGCCAACTCGTATTAGGCACACATATGTGTTACCGGTACTTGGGCATTCCAACTCCTACTGGCCGACTCATCCTAGTACGAAAAGGGGAAATACGGCTGTCTCGACAACACCAAAAAAGTCCCGTAGGAGCGTTTTCTCTTTCTTTTTTTGGTGGCTAATGTTGTGTGACCTGGTTTTTACGAATTTCATCGAAAACTTGTGTTGGACAATTTGTCTGTCTTCTCATGTGTGGGGAAGTGTCACTACACATTCAAGATTTAGACTAATGCAATAGCGGGAAAAGAGATACCTGAGACAATAGCGAATGATGGAAAGAACAACCCTGCCCACGACTAAATACCACTTTAGAAGCTCCTTTACCATGGAATTAATGTGTTCCGCCACACGCAAGCTCAGGGAACTCGTTAACTACCTCACCCTAGTTTTTTTTTCTGGCAGAAGCAGCTATCGGGTCTCCGTGACTTTATGGTGAGGATGTTTGAGATGGTGATGCTAGGGAACACTGGACTTGAGCCTGGGCTTCAAACCATTCCACTGTGCTGTCTTCTCAACAACAGACCTAATAACATGGCCAGTGCTGTAGAAGATCTTGGTAATTTTAAGGTGTCAACACCCTGATCTATTACAATATGATTTTTGTAAACCTTGATACTAGCCAAAGAATCTCTCTGATTGTGGGCACTTCAGTGTTCCTGGTTTTCTGTCACTTTATATAGAATCAATGCCAATAAAGTAACATAGAATCCAAAAATGATGTGATGAAGGAAAATGTCAAACATTACGATTTCAGTAAAGAGTTATGATTGCATGTCAACAAAAGTAAAAATAAGATGTGTCAGTATTTTTGTGGTGATCCCAGTAATGAATGTTTGTCATCTAACTTATTTTCACAGTCTGTTTCCAGCTGTCCTGTAAATTTAGAATCAAATGAAGGAACCGGACTTTCAATAGCATGGGAAGAAGATGAGTCTGTGTGTTTTTCAGGTAAAAGACTTCTATAGGATGACCTCAGTAAGGAATCTAGAGGTAGTGGGAGTTCTCTTAGTCACAGCACGCCGTTTTCTGATCAAACCAATTTGCGACTCTTAGGTGAGGCATGCATTGAGGCATTCAGCTTGAGGAGTGTATGTTTTGAAAGTCAAGAACTCTTTTCACCAAGCTCTATTCCCAGAGCACTTGGGAATGATACTCCTGATTTGTTTGAAGACTCTGAGAGTATTCAGGATAACGTTTGCAAAAAGCTGTTTCAAGGATTAAATAATTAATTTAAATTTTTATTTGTAGTGGGTAGCCTGTTTAGTAAAATTTCTGTTCTCACGCAGGGGCCACTGCACCAGTGCATTAAATGTCTTCTTTCGAATAATAGTCTTAACTATTTTCAAAATTATTGTGATCTGTTATCAGTGGTTGAGGCAAATGGAAAATGTGTTACAAGATGCATTTTCTCACATTTTGTTTGTTGAATGGGGATGCCAAATATTTTCCGTTAAAAAGTTATTTTTCCTGCTGATTAGCTGTCCAAAAAATACTTTCGTCCAAAAATCGATCCAAAAAATTCCTTACCTGGGTGCATCATTACTTCCTTGTAACAAAAACCTGCCATAGCCTTTACCATTTAAAAGATGGCAGCGCCTCATATGTTTGAACTCTTCAATTTTCAATCTCAAGTTTTCTCTCAATGACAAAGGAATATTGAAATCAAGGCAACCATGGCAAAGAAATCTTTAAATCTTATTTGAAACGGATATTTCTGGTGGTAACAATTAGAAGCGCTCCTCGCCCATAAACTTTTATGACACAATGATTGTGCATTGAATGGTGTTGCAATCGTGCCTTGGGGCCTGTTCCAAGAAACTGACTTAAGTTCATTTTTGACTTAAGTTTAAGATTTGTCTTAACTTCCAAACTTTGAAACTTCCACATTCGGTAAGTTAGTCAAAATTAAGACAAAACTTATGTCAAACACGTAAGCCAAACTTAAGATCTCTTTCTTCAATTTAATTTTAGACAGATTTAACTTTCATTTTAAAATTTACTAAAATTTAAGATTTGTCTTAGCTGAGTGAGTTTTGTTGGAACGGGCCTTTGGTCTTGAATAATACACATTGCAATTTTGAAGACTCTCCGTTATAAAATCGGCCTCATTTTGTTCCTTAGATCGGAAAAGTTTGATGAAAAGAGCTCGTTGGCGGTTCGTATTGCTTCAGACCTGGGTCATAAAGATTGCTGGTTACGGCGGATCAGTTCAGTCAACGAAGGAATAATTATGAAATTCCAGGCGTTTTATTGCAACCATCGTACCTGTGAACGCAGGTGTTGATGCACCTCTAGCACTAACTTCAAGAAAAGGCTAAGAATAAAATGACGTTGCTTTTAGGCCTACCTCTGTGGTATATGTCATTATGACACTTGTGTCCTGTCGCATGAAACAGTCAAACAGTCCCCAATAGGGACTCGGCTATGTTTCCTTAATTTCTGGTACATTTGCTAACTCACTGATGTGTTTCTTATCACTTTTACTTTAAGTATGACCTCTGTAAAATTTTCTTATTAATATATCCTAAAAATGACCCGCTTTGATGAAAATAATAATGACGGTGATAATTTTCAGAAATTAATTTCAACGCGATATCAAACCTGGGACCTCCAGTCTTATACCCGTTCACAAACTGACCAAAACGCTGGGAGTTTTCATTGGCCCTTCCTATTGCTTGTGGCAAAATGTCGTAGGTGACCTTTAGTAGCGCTTTGTTGGCGGTTTGAGTAACCCCACAGTTGCTTGCACTTGTAGCTTGCATGTTTTTTAAAAAAATTTTATGGATACACACGCGCAGGAGTTACAGGCCTATGTTTATAGTTGCATTAATGAGAGCTTGTTTTGAGATCCATTTTCTTTAAAAAGTTTTTGAACGATTAGGAAACAAAAGGTGAAAATGACCCTTCGTGGACAGCTCGTCTGTCTACCCAAAACGCACGCGTCTTTGCTTTTTAACCAGTAAAACTGCTAGCGTTTTCGCCACTCATGCGAGCCTGAGTGTAATACACGGTTTTCAGTCAAACTGCATCGCTAGTCGTCAGTCAAAATGAAGAGCTAAGGTGTCACTATTGCTGGCGGTCTATGAGTGGACACTTTTTGATTGGCTGATACTTATCACTTCAATCTAGGAAACTCGCTTTTTGAACAATCACAACCTTATCATTCCTGCCTTGAATTCCAGATGAATGACTGAAGATTCTTTTGTTGTTGCATTCACGACACTCGTACTAGGCTCTAATGAGTGGCCAAGACGCTACTAAAGCAGTTTCTGTTACGAAAATGCTAACGTTTTAACAGGACAGAAGAGCTGGCTGGGTCATTTTCGCTAGTACTTGCTTTCCCCACCTCTGAAAACAATTTCACTAAAAGTAAGACGAATCACCTTACTTACAGAGCACTGCTCAACATAGTTTTAGATCTTGTTTCAGGTGCTGCAGTCACGCAAGTCTTTCGAATTTTCTGATACCATCCACAGTCAAATATCCATGGAACCAAGACGATGAGCCACAATCTCATGAATTATTCAAAATTATGGTCTCCAAACTGATTTTGTTAAATTGACTGACCACTAAAACATGGTTGCACATAGCAAAGTAATAAACATAGCGCCTGTAAAGAGGTTATGAGCAGAAAAAAATAAACCGAATTTTAAATAATAGCAAACATTAATGGCATAAATTCTGCAAATTTGTCATGCGAAAATCCGAAAAACTTATTCCATTACAGAATCGAGTAACATTGGTGCACATACCCTTTGATTGCCCGATACCACAAACTGCAAGCACAAACAGTCTTTCAATCATGGTTGCCGTAATTAGCATAATTTACGCAAAATCTCAATGCGCCACATCCAAATCAATAAATCTGTTAAAATCACTGACCATATGGGTTGAAACATCAAAATAATCTATCTTTTGTGCTTGGTAAGGAAGTTATAAGCAAGTATGCAATTCTGAATACTCACTCCCTTAATTTACATACTTAACAATGCTCAAGGTAGTCATGATAACACACCTAAAATGAGGTGTTATTTAGACATGAAACAAACAAAAAACATACATCTCTAGGTACCTATTTGTGGCTACTGGACTACCAGGGAGATTTAAGTCAAGATTGATTGACTGACCATAAATTTCTAAGTTGACACCTGACAAACTTAATTGAAAACGACCATTATTTCACCGAGTTCCAGCACAACTGCGACATAGCTGCAGCCAATCAGAGAGTAGACAAGGCATTTATAAATTAATTGAAGTGTGCAAACTCGAATATTTAAGACGTATTTTGGATAAAATCAACGAGAGATGCTATACAGATGCCAACCAGTGACTACCTACATAGCTTTTGACGGGATTGCCTAATAGTTATTCGGTTTATGCCAAAATATATGGCTTGCGCGGGAATTCTGTGGCACAAATTTATCTTTATTAAATGTTTACAAGATGACGTTTTACGGAAAAATTTTCAGTTAGTGCACGATGGGTTTTGCGTTCAGCAATAAAATAAGAGATATTTCCGGTACTATGTGTAGAGCGTATTTAAATTATCCGGCGGTTCAGTGGCCTCGACTGCGTTAATTTGAGACGGGCGAGTGCGTTGCGATTGAATACACGTAACAAACCGTTTTCATGACGCCAGCGACGAGTTTCCAACTTTGAAACTTCCATGAAAGCACTACAGTGCCAATGTAACGAAGAAATTGCATGCATTTTGCCCTTGGTAAGCCGCAAGTCAATGCTTTCCCAAAACCTAAAAACGGTAGAAATATGTATTCTCAGAGCTTCATCCCCGTGCAACAAGTGCAGCCCGCCTCCTGGATAATGTCTGAGTGACAATGCTCAACCTCATTGGATCTATAGCAAGGTTTAACTTACTAGCCTGTTAACATGTATTTTAAAAGCGCGCCTTTCATTAATTTTTCATCGGCGATAACGCATAAGTTTATACAGACATGTGGTATATTATAAAAATGCATTGGTTATTGCACTGTTTATACGCTTCACACTATAAAAACGAGGCTTAGCGAGCGTTAAGTACCTAACGTTCTCCTATTGGACCTACAGTTTATTGCACAGTCTTGCGTGAATGAGACAACAAACACAACAGCTACACTGAGACACTACTGCAATATTGTCTGTCCTTTCAATAGATTTGGCATCGGTCATTGAGAAAGGCCATTTGATTAGAAATTTCTTGGCCAAAACTTTTTAGATGTCCTGTCTGTGTAGACCTCACTTAGCCTACGTCATACTGGATGCCCGGGGCTGCATGATCGTCTCCCTGTCATTAGGGCGTTCTCCCATTCAGTGACCTAACAGACATGACAGGTTGCGAGCCTGTGGCAACGTCTAGCTCCTTTGTTGGCTGCCCAACACAGTCTTTTGTCCCGTATGACAACATGCAGGCCAATTATCTCCCAGGCTTCAACGGGTTACTGAAACCTCGGACAGAATAGATTGTCTTAAAGGCCCAGTCACACAGCCGATCACGCATGAATCACTCATACAACACGCACAAATTCAATTTGTGCGTGTTTTGATCGTCGAGAAATTGACCAAATTTTCCGGGTGTAGAGGTTAGAAATCACTGACAAATAACTGACGAATCACCTATGGCCCACGCACATATCACTTACAATCACTGATGAATCACTGACATATCGCGCATATCGACGCATACAAGCCAAAATGATATGTTTGTCAGTGGATGTCAGTGGAATGAACGTCATATATGCGTATTTCATGCGTGATATGAAGGTGGGGCGTCAGTGGACGGACGTGGACGTGCGTGATTTCGAACCAGTTCTGACGCATAAGCACTGATGGCAAACGCGTGTCCAGCGCATAATCACGCATACTCGACGCATAAACTACGCACGTCAACTCACGAATTACGCACACCGACGCAGAGTTGTGCGTTGGAAAA
>NMRA01000098.1:242651-293711 GCA_002633005.1 Phoronis australis | reverse complement strand
TCGGGGTCGTTTTCGTAGTAGAAGAGTGAGGTCGAACGTAATAGACGAAAAGCAGTGGGGTATTTTTGTTTTCCAGACACCCGAACAATTATAATTATTATGTCTGTAGTTAAATAGTGATAAATTCATACAGTTCATAGTTAACATGCTTATCTAACAAGAGAAAAAGAAGTATATACAAGTGTGTGAATAGACTAAAAGTAATGAAGTAAGGACAAAAGCTATGAACACTAGGGTAGGCATGAAAATTCCCACCATCACTAATTTAATTACATTGAGTTAGGCTAAATCTTGCAAATCGAAAACTGATGGATTAGTAACATTAACAAGTGAAATGGATTGGCGTACTACGGATGTGATATTAGTTCAAATAGATGAGAGTCAACGGGGTAAACAATTTGTACATATGTAGAACATTAATACTGTACTTTGGGGTGAAAATATATTGCCAATTAAGTTGTCTTATTACGCATGACGCTGCCCGAGTCAAATAGAGCTCATTCATAGCTTTGTCCATTGAGCGCTCTGTCCATTATGTATAAATAACATTTTGAAACTGCGACGTTTCGCCGGCCCATATCGTTACACTCCAGGGGTAGATAACACGCTCTTTTTGCCATACCTGTAGCGTGCGCCACGTTTTTTATTATATTTCTATTTTAATAGAAAAATTCCTAGCAAACGAATTGCCATTTCCTCGGAAACCATTTCGTTGGAGATAATTCCTATATTTCAGCTGCCGAGCTTTTCTGATAAGAAATACAAGTTTACGGAGATCTCCCTCGGTCTTCGTACGCGCTCAGCCAGAAAACAACATACGTGAGGTGTGCGTTTCATTACACAAGCGATGCAATACTTTTTGGCGAAAGAACTTAGTCGGCGACGTTACGAGGAAGTTTCCTTGCTTTAGTTATAAGATTCTTCGCCAGTACTTATTCTTGAAAATTACAAATATGAGAATCAGCTGAACCTTTACCCATGATCCTGATATCACTTAGTAGTGCTGACATTGACTGATTTTTAAAGTATGTTACAACTACTTGATTATTTGAAAATTTAGGGAAACTTGGAGAATGAACACCAGGAGAGAGCAACGTTGATGGACGTTCTTCGCCGCCCACGAATGAGAATAAGACTACTGGTTATTTCGTTTTGCTGGTATGTTTGGAAGGCTGTTGAGATGTACACAGGTAGAGAGAGTCAGAAGAATTAAGAGATAGATCGATTGGAGACGTCAAAGCGTTCTAATGATAGATATTGATGTTTGCCGATTTCTTCGCAGTGCATATAGTTCGTTTCGTGACGGCACTTGTTCTCTTTACGTTAGATGGGACGTCATGTTACAATGGATCCGTCGTTCAGTAAATGCGGAATGAGACCAACCAGTGAAAACAAAGAGCATACGTCTCAATTTCCAAAAAAAAACCCACTTAGCCTGACAGAACTATATCCCACACATTTCAAACCGTAAAGGGCAATTGATGATCAAGTGATGATTTTGATGACAAATGTAGTGTGACGTGGGATTTTAAAAATGTGGGTCCAAAATTACGGCGCAAGGGTGGAGTTGGACACCCCTACCCCCCTTAGGGAGAAAACCGGCTTCTTCCTGAAAAACGGCCAAATTTCACTGCATATTAAGCATGTAGCTGCACATAAATTTGTGAAGTGTTCAAGGAATAATGAGTAAAGAATAACGGACAAAAACGAAAAAATTTTCACTTGGAATTGAATCATAAACTGGTGATCTGACTGAAGTGGAGCTTTGCTAGGCTGTTGATAACAAAAGCAAGAAATTGAATAACGAATAAATCATGGTAAAGAAAACGTGGTGGCGGTGTGCAATCCTTTTTCCTGGCCTGTTTGCAACATCGATGTCAAATAATGCACTGTCCAAACATGTTGACAAAGGTCCACCTAAAAGCCCTGCTCTTTCATACTAAAGGCCACTTTCTGAAGCCCTCGAAGTAAAGGTCTACAAGTAAGTCGTTTGGATAACTGCAGTTGAACAAAACTCCTTTCTTAATGATTATGCTGGAGATCGCGGCACTAATTATATAACTTAACCAGTGGTGTCAACCACCACATTTGCACCTTAAAGCTGTCAGATGGCTTCCTTTTGATTAAAATAAGACACTGCCCGTTTTAAAAATGGTCTCGATCCGTTTCTTACTCATATTAAATGTAGTCCCTGGGCTCAAAGAACATTTGGCGAGAAACCTGATGTTTTGAGATCAGCCCAGCGGGGATCAAGCGTACATCTTCCGGGGTCGCAGTCTAACGCCCTGTTGTCGGAATTAAATCCCACTCGATAAGTGACAGAATATTTTAAGTGTAGAATGTTACATGCAATGTTTTAAGTGGATTGCAAATTCGTATAAGCTGTCTCTGTGTCGATTTTGTCAGTTACATTATTTGAGGAAATACAGTTTTTACTGAAATGGGGTGTTTTAATCATTAATGAATTTTGCTATTGTGAGTGTGCATATTCAAGGAAGGTCTCATAGTGGTTGGTGAAATTGTAAAAAGTCGTTATAATTCTATGGTAGATGGTTATTCTTGAAATAAGGCTTTTAAAAATTCTTGGTTCAGAGTGTTGTCAAGAAGAAGAATTCTATTCTCCTACAAACTAGTTCTGCGTGAGAAAAATGACTCTAATTTTTTCTGTAAAGTATTAAGCCTCTCGTACAATTATTAAACCGCGCCAGTGTTACGTCAAAATGTAGATGTGGCAGTACCAGAGCATTAAATATCCTCAAGAGTGCTTGTTTAGGAAAATAATGTTTTAAGATGGAAAGAACTCTAACAGTTTAAGCAACTTTGTTAGATTTTCCTGAACATACCTGAAAGGTGACTGTTCATAAAACTGTGTATGCATGTGTAATGTATAGGCCTACAGTACTGTGCAGTGAAGGTAGTATAGGGGTGGAGTATTACCTTTCGAGCGCAAAAACGCTCAACAAACGCTCTTGCTCATATACATGGTTTGTTTATGTTTTACAGGTTTGTAACGAGTTTTGTCTACTACGGTTTATCCTACAACACAGGATCTCTCCATGGAAACATATACGTCAATACTGTAATCAACGCTTCCATGGGAATCCCAGCATACATTGTTATGTGTTTCGTTCTCAACCGGTTTGGCCGCCGGTGGATTCTGTTACTAATGTCTTTGCTGGCAGGGATCTCTTTGCTAGGTTCTATACCTGGTCTTAAGAACCCAGGTAGAGAATTAAATCTCTTTTTAGGCAGCCTCTTACGATTTTTAAACGGTTGCCCATAGATGGAAGTCGCCTTTCTAGATTAGTCAGAATATGGCCGTCCTGGATTACACGGCGACAGAACTCTCCTTTGTCCAGGAGATTAGAAAGCACATGACCTCGTTTTGGAAACCAGGCACATTTTCGTGTTTTTCATTGAGTGTAGGAATTTGCAAGTCTCTGAAGCTGCAATAGGGCCGTACTTGAAAACGTTTTATTATTGTAAAACTGTTTAATTCGCCAAATTGCTGACTTATACGATTTTACCATGGACCGAATGGAGCTCGTTGACTCCTCCAAGCTAGATGCTGGCTTACATATTTTGTTTTATAAGTTTTACTAGTTCTTATCATTTCATGATTTCAGGGCTACAAGGTCTTGTAATCGCGCTGTCGAATATAGGGAAGTTCGGGAGTAGTGCATCTTTTGCTATAGTCTACGTGTTCACAGCCGAGTTATTCCCCACTGTGGTTCGCAACGTGGCTGTTGGTTCGGGTTCCACGTGCGCTCGTGTGGGAAGCCTCCTTGCACCTCAGCTTATACATCTGGTAAGCCACGTTAAACATTATCAACGAATTCGAAGTAACGAAGTAAAGCCAGGACGCGTCCAGTAAACGTAAAACACTTGCGAAACAAGCTTAAGTGATTAATTACGTACTTCGCTTGCAATGCATGTTGAAATCTCATGAACATTTGTGTGATTTCACTTTCCTGTCAAAGAAACCTGCTTTACTGCGCGACGCAGATCCAAAAGTTGGCTTGTCGAGGGAAGGTGGCATTTTACGCGTCGATCGTAGCTTCAACTACCTTTTTTCTTTGTCAAACGAGGGATCACGTCTAGTCTGAGTGAGGGTCAAATCCATATCAGTTTGATCATGATGAGAGGCCTAAATTAAAGTTACTTTTTACAGAAGGAGGATAACCTAGCAGCTTTATAATACTTCATCTCTTATGATTCTATCATTTGTCTGTTGAATCTAGGATAAGTATGTATGGTTTTGTCTCTCGTCCCTACTCATGGGATCACTGTCTGTTGTGGCTGGAGGTCTGGCGTTGATTCTACCAGAAACCAACCGGGCCCGCATCCCGGAAACCTTGTCCGACGGAGAAAGTTTCGGAACGTAAGTTCGATCGAGTATAAAATTTGTATATACCGTGTAGTGATATAGATCAAAAGCATTTTCGAATATATTTTGGGTACTAGTTTTATGTTCTCGAATAATCGCAACGTTCAAAGTTGGCTTACTAAGAGGGCACAAAACTAGTGAAATCCAGTAGTGTTTGATACCAAATGTATTTTGTTTCAGTGTCGAGTATAAGCGAGTTTTCTACGAAAAGTATGTAGGTCTGCATGGAAAGCCGTCCAAAACAGAAGCGCCTCTGATGAAGCAAGACACAGAAGATGAAGCGATATAACAGAGATAAACTCTCACCGAAGATATTGTCAATGTCATACTGACCTTTACGAAGACAATACAGTTCATGAGAGCAAAAGTGTGGTCTGTGAGCCAAATACCCCAGCGCTGTTCGCTAGGAAGGAAGCTGAGCCTAGCAATCTAAGTCGGGTTTTACGAGAAGGTGGTTTTGTTGCCTAACGTCACTGTATGAGCAAGTTTATTAACACCAGCAGTTCTTTTAATAAAGCTTATTTTTGGTATTTTTATCATAATAAATTTGCGTAGCCCAAAGGATTTATTTAACGTAATTGTAATCCTCAAAACCTCAAAATTTTACATTTTTTGATAGATGCATCCTTTGATATCGCAGCTTTCGCTTAGCATTTTATAGGAATCNCCCGGGGGGGGGGGGCAAGAAGGTCCGCTTGCAAGAAACAAAATGTCCGAGAAAATGAGACAAAAGTCCACTAAACAAGCACAAAACGCGCAAGTCACAGTGTGGGCCCGTTTTTTTCCTTCTTTCTTTTTTTTAGTCCGCCGGCTATTTTGTTACCAAAAGGTCCACAACCTTAGAAATTCGAGTCCCCCCATATTGAAGGCTGGGTGCGCGCATGGTAATCAGAATAAATTCAAAGACACGCCTTTGTACAGTTTTTTTTCACCAACCACATTCCTCCGTCTATCTCTTCTATTTCTGTCGATGATTTAGCTCCGCCCAATGACCTAAGTGCACTTTCAGTTATTTCCGCGATCGGCCGAATACTACCGAGCGTTTTAGCGTTACCGCCATTTTTGTAAAAGTTAACATTCACTCATACATAGGACTTGTGGATGGAATCTGAAATAAACTAAAATGTAAGCAAGGCGTAAGCCGACGAGAGTTTGTACATGTATTTGCAAGCATAACAGACAGAGACTACAATTTAATGCATCAGTGAACTCGATAAAGCCGCGTTCACTTACTTGTAGTTCAACCAAATGACATACAAACTCCGCCCATGATTCTGAGCATTCGGGCAAGAATTGTAGGCGTACACTCCTTAATTCAGGCAGGCTCGATTGGGTCGCTAAAACTGAACGATTATTATCATATATCTGCATTCCGCAATACCCAAATTCATCATATGTTGAAAATATAAATCCCCTACTCCAGTAACTGTGAAAATTACTAGCTGTAACAGTCAAGAAACACTGAAAGTTCTGATATGATGCCGAATGTGCATTTTCAATTTTGAACATTGATGCGTGAACGGATGCTATGAAATTCCAAATATTTGCTATTTGACCTTCCAAAGGCAACTGCGCTTGAAAATATCGATTTAGGTCCTAGTTATTGATAATAAAACTATGAACTTCAATTCTGTAAAAAATAACATTTGACTTAAATCACTTACCGTTACTATTCCTAATTCAGATTTGAAATGATTTCTGGACTTAGAGGAATTGGTGGTTGGCTGTTGCTTGAGACCTTGCGTGCGTTCCATAGACCTAGGCTCTTGCGAGAAAAGCAAGAACATAAATACTTCGCAACCAGATATCGCGTGCGTACATGCTGTCAACATAGAGATATATTGCTGAGCCATGACGCTAATGAAGCAGGCCTGTAGGAAGGCAAAAATTATTGGGGTTGTGCACAAACCAATTCGACTTCGCCAAACTACCCCTCCCTTCCTATTGCCACCATCTCAGTCCCCTCACCCACTCCTTTTCTTCTGGATGCCGCCATATTTGTAACGAATCCTCCACGTCCGCCATAGGTGGAGGGAGGGCAATCCTTGGGATGCAGCCATCAGGATTTAACTAACCGTGAACCAACAAAGTTTCCGGAAGAGTAAGAATCTGTCTAGAGCCAGTGCACTCACGAGTAGCCAGCCAGCTACTTGTATGCACAGACTGTCGTCAAAATACATCTAGGTACCATTGTGCACATGCTGAGCTCCCAACAGACCTCGAAATTACACACAGCCCGTGTAGTTCTGCTCGTCACCTTGCCGTGAAACTTGTATCAGCATGTATAGCTATAAGACCAGCGGGGCTGCATGCAAAATCTGGGAGTCAACCGACTATCACCTTGCCAGTTACATCTGTTTAAGTGATAAATAATTTCCGAAAGAATGTTAACACTAGTGACATGCGCGTCGTTTTCTGAATTGTGAGTATACTTTTGAGAATTATTTTATATAGGCAATAAGTCGTCCAAGTGTATTTTACTCTTTGGGGATCGGATAATAGATTTTTCCCAACTTCAGGCTCCAACTAAATTCACTGAAACATCATCAATTCTTACAAAATTACCTTCTAATGGTAAAAGATTATTTATGAATCTGTCGAGTTTCGTAGATACGTGGGCATGCGTTTTAAATCAACGAATATGTTTATCAAAACGGTATATTATAAGCAATTTCAGCAGGCAAGTTCGCAGATTTTTGACGTGAAAAAATAGAGCGACAGTTGACTCCGTTATCCCTTGCCAGAAAGGGGCCTCTGGAAAAATATAGTTTTGTCTTATTGAATTTAAAAATCCAGTGAATTAATACGCTCCGCAAAAGCTTCGCTTTACAAATTTTCTCGATTTTTCGAAATGTATGAATGAATGATTAAATGACCTGTGCTGCACAAACGGAGATCCAATGATGTCCTGGCCAGAGCCCTAAAGTGGAAACCATACATTAATACTGAATTGTCAAATGTTCTCTTGAAATTTCTATCTCGTCCGTATTTCGCAGTCTTTTCTCGACTCGTGTCACCGGCCCTACGCCTGTGTCAGTTGCCACAGTTTAACCCTGACGCCTGCGAATTTTGGGGGGCACGTGCCCCGCGCTTTCTACAGCCCTGTAATAGGATAAGCCCTGCGTGAAAGTGGTGAGTGACTACGAGAAATAGTTCCTAGGGAGGTGATCGCGACTCAAGGACACAAGTCTTCTCAGTATTGCACACAGGCCTGCTCTACTTACCAACAGTATTTCCTGTTCATGTACTTCCCAGTTCCCGGCCACAAATAAAACGGACAAGTGAATTAAAAAGTATAAGTGAGACAGCCCATTTAAGTGTGTATCGATAGATTGTGTATACAAAACAAGGGGCGGCGTGGGAATTACGATCGCTGGCAAGGAATAATGCGCTAAAATTGGCGGGGGTAGAAATATCCATTTGTTCTAGATCTAGACACTCCTAGTCAGCCAGCTAGTGTATGAAGACTATCGTCAAAATACATCTGGGTACCACTGTGAGGTTTTCTTCCATAGACCTCGAAAATTGCACATAGCCAGGGTAGTTCTGCTCGTCAACTCGCCGTGAAACCTGTGTCAGCATGTAGAGCTAAAGACCGGACGGGGTGCAACACTCACCTAATTGCCCGTTACCGGACGGGGTGCAACACTCACCTAATTGCCCGTTACAGCCGTTTAAGTTAAAAACCACAGGCGTCCTCAGCTGATCGTCCCCACTACACTACATATAATACTACAAGGTATGACACTCGGGACTAGAAATTCCACGGGTTCTGCGATTCAGCCGTCCATATCAAACACATAACTCAATAAATTTACACAAAAAAGGAGTTCAACAAACCATGAGAAATTGTTCTTTCTTATAGTACCATTCAATGTGTCGTGCTCCAACGAGTTCGCAAGAAATTCGNACACCCCTTAATGGTATCCTAGATCCGCCACTGATTAGTACGGCCAGTTCCTCACACTTGCAAATTGGTTTGTGTTCGCAGCACTGCATGTTATTTGGGCATTGACAAATTCAAAATCTGATCAGATGAACATGTTGCCTTCAAATGCAAGTATTGACAACCATGCGGCGTCAAATAAACATAACATCGGCTTTGTGACCGACTGTGTAAGACTCTGATGAATAGATAGTGTGCATTTTACAAGCCAATTACTTATGTCAAAAGTTATATTAGGCAAAATGCGAGGTATATCATAAGCACAAAGGCCATATACTTGGAGTATTTTTGTTTACACCTTTACAAATTATCAAAGAATACAACTGCAGTGTAATTTGAAAACAAAAACAAAGCCGACCTCCGCAAGTGTTTACTTCCTATATAAAATACTCCTCCACTTGTGAAGACTCGGGTCATTCTATTAACGCGCACGTCATCAAAACGCTATCTGGGCGCTAGATGTCGCGAGAGTAAAAAAAGTAATTTTGCGACTGGGTCGCGTTTGCGTGCTGGCTGGGCTAAGCACGCAGGGAACCAGCGAGAGGCATCCTCAGCTTCTGATCGTCCCCAATACACTACATATTGGGGACGATCAGAAGCTGAGGACGCCTATGGATGGGCTGTTTGGGAACATTTTTGTGATTTGACCGCGAATTTGTGGCGATCTCGCTGGAGCAGGACACCGTTAATGGTATTAGAAGAACAATTACTAATCGTTTCTGGAAACCCTGTTTTGTGTAAATTTATCGAGTTTTGAGTTTGATATGGACGGCTGAAGTGAAGCATCCGTGGAATTCCTTCCCGAATGTCATACCTTGTAGTAGCCTATTATATGTATTGGGGACGTTCAGAAGCCGAGGACGCCTGTGGTCGACTGGCAAAATTTTGGGTTAGTTTACTGAATGGTCTTCTCAGTACTGCATGTAGCTATAAGCGAACAGCCCCTTTTGGATTAAGTAGGTGGCCCTTAAAAGGGCCGTTGGGTTATAAAAACTAGCATTTTACTTGGAACTAGTGTATTTAGTGACGGCTTTAGTGCCTTCACTCACAGCATGCTTCGCAAGTTCACCTGGCAACAAGAGACGGACAGCAGTCTGAATCTCCCGGCTAGTGATGGTTGAACGCTTGTTGTAGTGAGCGAGGCGAGATGCCTCACCGGCGAGACGTTCGAAGATGTCATTGACGAAACTGTTCATGATGCTCATAGCTTTGCTGGAAACGCCGGTGTCTGGATGAACTTGTTTCAGAACTTTGTAAATATAAATGCCGTAACTTTCCTTCCTCGTCCTCTTTCGTTTCTTTTTATCTCCAGCATTTGGAGCCTTTGCCTTCACCGCCTTCTTTGCACCTTTAGAACCTGCAGCCGGCATGCTTTCTCTCACAGAACTACCTCAATCAGAAGAGACTGTGGAAACATAAATCTGCGATCATTTTATAGCATGACAGTGCAAATTGATAGGATTGCCAAACAAAAGTGCACGTGCTATATTATAACTTATGAAAAACTACTTTTACTGTTCAATTGATTTCATTGGATAGTGCCAACAAAACCATAGCCAATCACAGTGAGAGAATCCAAACGTGCGCTCGCACGCAGTTTTTTGTACTTGGATCTAGGAATTAAAAAAGACAATCGCGCGTGCATTAAAACCATCCAATCTTGAGACTGATTTGCTACATGCCAAAGTATTATTGGTTGCTTTGTCACTCGCGCGGAAATTCTTTTGGATCCTTATCGTGGTATAAATACCCGCTGTCATGCCTTTATTGCTATCATTCCATTTCCAGTGATAGCTAGTAACGTTATTAGGAGTAAAATAATGTCAGGCAGAGGAAAGGGTGGAAAGCAGCGAAGCAAAGCCAAGTCGCGTTCTTCACGGGCTGGTCTCCAGTTCCCTGTTGGAAGAATCCATCGACATCTCCGCAAAGGTAACTACGCCCAACGTATCGCCAGCGGAGCGCCCGTTTACCTGGCAGCTGTGATGGAATATCTGGCGGCAGAAATTCTAGAGTTGGCAGGGAATGCTGCTCGTGACAACAAGAAGTCGAGAATCATTCCAAGACATTTGCAGCTAGCCGTTCGCAATGATGAGGAGCTGAACAAGTTACTGTCTGGCGTCACCATCTCTCAAGGTGGTGTACTGCCCAATATCCAGTCTGTTCTTCTCCCAAAGAAAACGCAAGCAAAGGCCGAGAAGGCTAAATAAATTGCTTGGAACACAAAACCACAACGGCCCTTTTAAGGGCCACCAAGACTTCCCAAAAGAACTATTCACTTGTATTGTACTTGAAAAATGAGCGATTGATCAATCTGGATTTACTATGGGACTTTAATCCTCCAGTTTTAATAAAAAGTCAATCCAGTGAACTTGATCAGTGTTCATGTTGATTAGAAAATGTGAAATGTGTCTTTTAGTATGCAAGCCAACACTGCAAAAACTCGGGAGAAACGAAATTTTGGAGATATTCATCAGGCTTTCAAGCGTTCCTACTTTTTTCTGAAATTCCTAATATTTCCTACTTTTTTTGTTATTGCTCTAAGTTTTCCGTCTAAGTTGTTTTTTGAGTAGTGAGTATTCAGATTATCAGGAAGAGCACGCGGAGGATTTCCTACAACACAAGCGATGCTAACCCAAAAGACTAATTCTATTGTAAGTCACCAACCATTGAAGGAAAAGGGCGTCTTAAAGGAGCATGCCACCCAAAAAACAACCTATTTTGTATCAATTTAGATCGAGAAGCTCTACTCGATAACGGCACGTTCGATTGCGTTACCTGACGGAAGACGGAGGTGTTGAAGTTATCCAATGACGTCATTGGTTTCACACGCAGTCTGCTCAGCAGTTCAAAACACGGGTTACTGGTGTCAGCTTATCGCTTGAATTCATCGTTTAACTCCCAATTAATCATTAAACTTCGATGTAAAACCCTTAAAAATACACCGAGTTCTTGTAAAAACGTGTTGTTTATTTCGCTGTTACGGATTTACTGGTATTTGGATACACCCTAGCATACAAAGTTCGGCAGGCCACTGAATTTTTCCAAGGTCCGTAGCAGGAGTTTGGGTCTGTTCGGAGATAAATTCGAAGTATTCTTCCGTGAAATACAGACAAGGAAACCTAGATCTCTGTTGTTTAGACTTGTAATTTTTTGAGTTCTAAACACACAAAACGCTTGTTATCCCGGCCAGTGGCTCGGAACCCGATCAGGCCCGTCGCGGCCGGACTGACTCGTTATCTTGACCAGTGGCTTGGAACCCGATAAGGTCCCTCGCGGCCGCCGGGACTGGCACGAATATGAAGCAGCTTGAGTTGGAAACTAAACCTCCATTCACGAAAAGACTATAATAGTGAGCCAAAGAAATAATATGCTTGTAATTATTAGCCACGAAACTGGGGGCCGCGAAGTCGGGTTCACCTTCCACAGACCGTTAGGGCAAAGGTTGTACATTAACAATGATTTGAATAATGTATTTGTATAAAGATTCCACTAACATGTGACCATAGCATATAAAATCGAGTAATTGAGGTTTTCCTTTAAAAGGATAGTAAACCCTGTGATAATTTCCATCAATTCTCGTTCTCTCACCTGCTACTGCATCACTGGCGTCAATCTTCCAAGTTAAAAGTATACCAAACCCGGTTTTATCCTATTGAAAGATACTAAAAACGACTTTTCCATTCAGTTCTCTAATACGAAATAATGCTCGACAACCTTCTACAGTTTGATAAAAATCAGAAAACCCCTTACAAATTCTGCTAAACGGGCAAGCGTGACCTACGCTTTTAGCGAGTTACGCGGTATCTGTAGGAAAATACCACCCACCAATTCATTGTTGATTCCTGCTTTATCTTTCAAGATTGACGCCAATAATGCAACAGCAAGTTAGAGAACGAGGATTGGTTGAAATCATCAAATTAACGTTTTGAATCCTTTTAAAGCAAGAAATCACGTGAAAATTCATACACCCCTTGTCAACGGTTTGGACAATATGGTCCTTCCCACAGTTGCCGTGTAATTCGCAAAAAGCGTAGGTTACGCTTTGCTCGTTTAGCAAACTTTGAAAGGAGTGCTCAAAATTTTCATCAATCTTTTGAGGGTTATCAATGTTTACAGAGAATTATTTTGTTTTTGAGAATTGGATGGGAAAGTCATTTTTAGTATCTGTCAATAGGCCAAACCCGGATTTGGTATCTTTTTAAAAATGCAAGAACGTACTTAGTTTTCCGTACTCGTAAGACATGCAGGCAATTTCGTATGCGCATGAAATCAATAGTACGCGGACGTTGTTTTCCCGGCGGTATAGGTACACGACTCAGCGCATCTAATAACCGAAGTATTGTTTACTTTTGCATGCAAAAAGTATAAGAATTAAACTTGGGTTCGAAATTTTAGATATATTCGGAGCATTGAACCTTCAGAGTAGTGAACCTTCAGAATAGTGTGCTGTGCCCATTTCCAGCGATATGTAAGTAACATTCAAAAATACAACCAGATAAAAAATTCGTCAAGTCAATCTCAGACTAAAAAATCCGTTTGAATATGTATTTAAGCACGCCTGATTTGAAAGTTTGGCGGGCCGACCTTTGCAAAATCTGAAAGGTCCAATGTTCCAGAAATTCGGGGGGGATAGTTCGCCGGCGAAGTCGAATTGGTTTGTGTCCCCCCACTTGCCTGCTATTTGGTCATCATCTACGCTAAACAAAGTGCACTTGTATTCATTGACAACTTGTAAACGTGAAAACGATCTTTATACTAATGACGTATTTGGCGGAACATAGCTCGCATCATGCACCACGTCAGGATACTTACTGGACACGGTTGAGTGATTTAATGTGGTTCATTTTCGACATAAAACTCGTTCTTAAAAACATTTTGCAGTTTTCAACGTACTGCATACTCACACGGTCGCTATATGTTGTGTTTCTAACTAATTTGACCCAGCAATCACAGAGATAAGGAATTAGCGTGAAAGTTCCACTTAAACTTTTATGTACAACAAAAATTCTTTCCCATAAGATAGCTTAGCAACCTTGAACACCATATCCACAACTTAAGACACTTAAGACTGGGGTGTTTGGATCCCCAGAAAAAGACCTGTTGAAAGAGGGCAACTTGTTATAGAAGAATCTGAACAGAAAAGAGACCCAAGCTTCAAGAAACTACTCAAGAGGGAGTCGTTGAAACGAAAGCTACCTGCCTTTCTCAATAAGGATTGCTTGATCAACTTCTACACTCTACTTCAATATGGAAGGGAAGTGTATTTGGGGGTGATGGGAGAGTGCACTCGGTACTTTGTTGAAGATGAAGAAGTATGCACAGAATCAGTTCCATCCCTAAGCTGTAATCACTTGGAAGCTGACACCAGTGTCATCATTCACATGATTGAGACAGACAAGTCCACACGTGGCAACATCATCATAAGACTTTCTGACGCCGATATTCTAGTGTTGCTCCTACACCATGTCCATTGAGTTGCATCCATGGTTTGGATAGAGGCTGGGACTAGAAGACAAGGCCATCTATGTTATTTAAAGTAACTAAGATTGCTACTATTATAGGCCAAACTATGTGTGCTGCACTCCTAGGCCTACACTTCTTCACTGGATGTGACTATCCCTGGGCATTTGTAAAACAACAGACGATATACAATCTTGGCAAAAAGTGATAGGTTCCCAAGAGCATCTGCTTCAGTGAGCCGCGATATCTCATCTGAATAGTGCAGGACACAACAAGCACAGGTTCAATGTGGTCAACAAAACCTACGAACGAAAGTCTACGCTAAACATCCATTTGAGAAGCTTAAAAGCATCGAGGTCTGCAGTATTCCAATGTATGCAGATGAACTAGTGCTTCATGTGCATAGAAGTGCATTTCGTAGACTATGGGGGTAGCGCTCATCTTCAAGCCTTGGACAAAACACCCACCAATGGATTCAGAACTGTTGACGGCAAATTTCACATCATTGGTTCAGTGGAGAACAGATGAAACTCTGCGCTCATTCCAGAGGTTCAAGTCGAAACAAAGCCAGATGAACTTGAAATGGTGGCGATGCTGAAATGATGGTATAGACAGTGATGTAGACAAAGATCGTGATCCTCTACCAAGAGAAATGGAATCATCTGATGAGGAGAGTGACGATGATCATGACTTAGATGTTTGCACTTAAGTTACAGTAGAGTGAATAATTATTATTGCCTTTTGGGTTTCGGTTGTATCATATGAAACCGTAGACTGTGCCAAGCATCACAATCCCTCTTTCATTTGTTTCCACTACTGCTTCAAGCTGTTTAGCTTTAATTTGAAACCAGATTATTTAGTTATCCCAGATGTATCTTAGTAACTTGTTTGTGTTTCATTTTGTTGTATTTGAGAGTTAATTGGTTATATCTTCAGATGTGTTTTTGTTTATTTGAAACAATATGTTTTATCCGTAGTAATCAAAATTGTCGTATTTCCTCTTTTATGCAAGTTCATTTTTGGGGGTCTTGTTGGCCCTTGTGGTCCGAACACCCCCATCTTATCTGCTAACCTGAGGAAAAATCCAATCTTAAGCTGTGGATCTGGTGTTTAGTTACCACACTATCTTATAGAATTTCTTTGTTAATTGGCTTTTAATTAATAAGTATCTTAGTCAATAACACAATGATTTTTTCATGTCATAAGTTGTATTTTTGCATCATTTCAAATAATTTTTATCCATCAGTAGTAAAAATAAAAAAATTCGTATTTCCTCTTTTATTAGTTCATTTTTGGGTCTATCCTCTGGGGTCCAAACACCCCTGTGTTATCTGCAAACCACAAGAAAAATTAGATCTTAAGTTGTGGATATTTTGTCTAGAGTTACTAACCACATATTTTAGAGAAAAATTTTGATGCATATAAATCTTTAATTGGTAGTTATGCGTAGTAGGCCCTTCATTAATAACCCCAAGGATTTTCACGTCTTAAGTTGTACCATTTTAATTTGACTGTTCATTTGAATGAAATAACACTTAAAACGGATGTTGTACACTTGTGATTTTAATTAAGTGTATTTTTGGGTCCTCTTCTGGACTCCTCCTGGAACCCATGCCCAGGAGTGTGCAACTTAAGACGCCCCTTTCCTTCAATGGTAGGTGATGTACTATAGAATTACACAGTCAAACCTTTTGCACTCAAAAGTGTGAAAAAAGTCCCGCTGGTATGGTGAGTACTGCCTGTGACAGGTGAACGTCATTGGTAAATATTGATGAAATCTACTCCTTAACGCCTCCTCTTCGTGTGCCTATGTTTTCCTACTTTTCACTTCACAGTTCCTACCTTTTCCTACTTTTTTTGAAAACATGTCCTACTTTTTTGTCTAAAACTGCTTGAAAGCCTGAAATTCATTGGATTTTTATGATAAAACTGGGTAATCTTGACAGAAACACTACATTGAAATTCCTTAAAAACAAGGTATAACCAAAATTAAAATCTATTAAGGATGAAAGTGTGTTAGGCTCGCAGACAGCTACTTTCCTTTAATCAAAAAGTTGAAATATTCAGACTTTGAGGTAAGTTTCAACTTCATGAACTGTAAACACCGTCCTTGATGAAAGATTTATTGACTGCATTTCAGGCACTCAAATTCAATTAAAATGATGAGCACCAGCTCATTCAAATAACAGATGAATAAATTTGTACAAGATTGATGAATTGGAGGACGGTGTTATAACAAGTAATAATGTTAACAACAATGCACTGACTTAAACATCCAAACGAGTACAGTCATGAAATCCAAATAGTCATAAAAGCGATTTCAAAGATATTTGCCTGTTTTACAGTGCTTTGCCACAACAAGTAATTTGATTGATGACAAGTAGGGCACACCACCATTAACAGTGGCGAATTTAGGGAGGGGGCCATTCTACCAGATAACCATTTGGAAGTTCGGATGCAAATTGCTGACTAGCACATGAGCACAACCAGGGGGCTCAGGGAGTGAATAAACAATGCATAGGCCCTGAAGAAACCCGTTTACTGTTTTTTTTTAGTCAAAAGGTCCAAAAACCCAAAAATTCGAGACCCCTGCATCCCTACATTTTAGGCTGGGCACGCGCGTCTGACGAAATTCTGGTTATTTCTGTGCCCTGGTCCCCCCCTAACTCAAAATCTTGGATCTGCCCCTGATTAAATAGGAAATTGTATCAAATGCCGTTGAATAAGCATTCAGTAGCGCCTAAAAACTCGTCATTGAATTCTTCATCAGAGAACCTATGCACCGAATCTCTGGCATTCTCAACTAAATCCAGCCTTTCTTCAATGGACATTTGAAAAATAGTCCTCATAGCTTGTGCATAGCTGTCAACATCGTCAGCTAGAAAACCTGTTCGCTTGCCGTTATGTGATGTAACAATGTCCATCTTTGGTCCTCCAGAGTTGTGAGCCAATACCACAGTCCCTGAAGCCATTAATTCAACCACACCTGAAAATAATGTAACAATTGTAAAAAAGACCCATGGTACATTCAGTAAATCAATGAATAGGTTATTGTCCTAGTAACCGATGTCAGTTCAGTTACAAGGTAATATCCGACAGACGGGCAATAGTCAAGAGACTGTGAGTAGTGTCAGTACCAAAAATCACCAGTTGGTATACCACCACTACTCATCTGATAACAAGAGCAACGCAGAGCGTTGAAATGCACCCATGAATGCATCGCAAATGGTGTGCTTTTAGGGTTGTTTATTTGTATCATTAAAATGACCACTAGATGGTGCAAAATATGTCGAATCTGTCTGAAAACCAAAAAAATGTCACCATTTCTTTAAAGGAAAGCCATTTACCAATTTTAATTAAAATTTGCCGAGGAACTTCAGAGAAACATAGGAAAACAAAATAAACGGAATTGCCACTAGGGGGCACACTGTTCATCGGATCCATCTAAAAGTCGTCATCTTCTCTTATTAACTTTACATAAATTCACGTGCTAAATTTAATAAAGATCCTGCAGAGGGCTTAGGAGATACAGGTAAGGGTGCAAAAAAACAAAACCGCCAATAGAAGGCACCACAGTCATCAGAAATCATCGGCAACCGTCCCCTTCATAGAAAGTACATACATGCCAACTTTCACAATCATCCTTAGAGTGGTTTGGTTGACAGAGGGATGAACGCCACAAAACAGACTCAAAAACAGCAAAAATGGCCACTAGGTGATGCAAAAAACCTTGAATCAATCCGAAGATGAATGGCTAGCGTCACCTCACTAATGGATGTCTATGTGGAAAATTTTGTGGAAATCCATAGAGTACCTTGAAGATACAGCAATAAACGTAAAAAACTAAAATTGCCACTAGGTTGCACACCAGTAGACCGATCTGTCCGAAAGTTGTCGTCGTCTGTTGTCAACTTTACATAAATACATTTGCTACATTTAATAAAGATCCTGTAGAGCGTTTAGGAGATACAGCCATGGACACAAAAACAAACAAAACTGGCACTGGGTGGCGCCACAGTAGTCGAAGTCATCGGAAAATTGTCGTCAACTGTCTTCATCATAGTAAGACCATACATGCCAATTTTCACAATCATCCTTAGAGTGATTTGGTTGTTAGAGAGGTGGACTCCAAAAATGAAAATCGGTTGAAGACCTTTGAAGATACAGAGGCAATGCAAAAAACTAAAATTGTCACTAGGGGGCACAGTGGTATTCGGGTTGGTCTGAAACTAGTTGCCCTGTGTCGTAGACCCCATAGGAACACACCTGCCAAATTTCAATACAATCCTACAAGGGGTTTAGGAGATACAGCTGCGGACGCCGGACATCCATACAGAGATGACCGCAATATGCGACCACATATAAATATGTGGGCGCATAATAATGTCTAAACATGCTAGGCATTGGAATAGAACTAATTCAGTAGATTTGGCCGAGTATCACCTGATGTGTGACCAAGGCACTATAGTGTTCCCTCCACCAACAGCCATAATGGATCTTGTTCTATTCAGTGAAGAAAGAGATTTTTAGCAAACCTGGACTAGTGAACAAAGGTTTGAAAAATATTCTTTAAATATTTTATGCTTGGTAGTCTTTTTGTTCAAAATTTAAAGTTTGAAGCCATGAATTGCAAAAAATAAGCAAGACTTTTGTTGACTTTTCTGTCAGCACTAAATAACTGAGACATGATCACACAGGGAATTGTGCTACATTCAGCTAAAACTTCAAGGGCGTTACATGCTTGTTGAAACCAAAGTTCGATGCAAACAAATCATAATGTACACAGTTGGCTTGAGATTAGTAAGAACAGAATTGAGTTATAAAACAGATCCGTTGAAACCCAGTTTGACATTGTAGATACCTACCTATCCCAAAATGTTCATTCCACATTGTGTGTAGACCAACAGTTGCTACACTCATACATTGCTTCAGTTCATCAAACGGCACATTGAGCTTAAAACTGACAAACTTCTCCAGTTGTAACTCCTTGCAAATTTCCCGTAACTCGGTCACCCTTTTGAAATCATCATCATTTCTACAGCCACCAATGAGAATGAGACTGTAGTGTTTCTGCTCACTCTGTGTAAGTGATGACAGGAATTTCTTAAAAGATAACAGCTGTAATTTGTGATCTTTCTCAGGTCTAAATTGTGCTACGGAGACGATGGAGTGCGATTTCTCATCAAGGTTACAGTGCAAGGGCAAGGTGACAAATTCTTTGGTATCACATGGGGGGTACACGACATGGGTCTTATGAGGTGCCTTCCAGATGTGCACAATGTGACCCTGAGTCCATGAAGAATTCGTCATCACGACGTCGCTCATTCGTCCCATAGCTCCGTAAAGTGCTGCGAACAGTTTGTAATATAAGAGTTTGAAAGTGCTTAAGGTTGCGCTCTGAGAGACATAAGAGGCATTGTTGTATGTGTCTATTCTCTGCGAAACTCTTGCCAACATGTCGGTACTGATCGTAGGATAGTGAACGTAGCATCCGACGCGACATCCACCAATATTCTTAAAGAGAGGCAGCGTGAATGCAAATCCCATTGTGTCTAGGAAAATATCAGGAAGGAATGAGTTTAAAGCTTCCCATCCAAGCAGCACCGATCCAAGACTCTGACCCAGGAGTGTGAAGTGGGGGTACATGGAGTCCTCGACCCACACACGGCGCTTGAGATAAATAAATTGAACTGGTTTCTTCAAGACAATATTGAACCTTTTCTTGGCTCGGTCCAGTATTTCTTCCGCACTGGCGTCCGTGTCACCAGTGTAGATAACGCAATTCACAAAGTTATACCTGCAAACAAAGTAATGTAATATTAATATCAAACCAATATCATCATCACTATTACTTAATATTAAATGTAATAATATTAAACTAATATCATCATAAACATTTATTAATATTAAATACAATAATACAAATATTAATATAAATATAAATTTTCTTGACAAGCATAACAACCAATTACTGGCAGCAAAAGAATTGTGTAAGAGTTAACAGCATTAAGGGCAGCTTCCACACCTAGTTTTGAGTTGAATGTGTTCACATTGCTCCCTTCAGTTGCACACCGCTGTTTCAGTACTTCACCATTAATTTCGCAGTGTACAAAACTGACATGTATTGACTACGGTGAATCTTACCAATTTACGGAACAATTTGGCAGGAAAGTAAATTTTTGTTTTCTTTTTTTCTCACAAAAGATATGTAGCACCAAATCAATGACTTTCTAAAACTGCTCTGAGGTGGTGGCGTGTTACAACTATTATTAAAATCTCTTGGTCTGTTTACACCGACCTCTTGTCTATTTACAGTGTCACGACGTTTCAGTCGGTCTATTCTCCGGCCATCGTCGTGTGTTTCTGTGTTCTTAGAAGAACGAGCACGGATATGTGGTACACTCATCTTGGTGTCATTTTTCATTATATATTGTCCAATGCTTTACCATGTTCAAGTTCTGTACCATAGCTATCATCGAAAAATAAATTGTGGTTCCGCATAACCTAACTGTTGAGCCAGACAAGTGCATGCTGACAAATTTCTCCCAAGGAACAGACCTTGGCTACGTAATATACACTCACCTGTTCTGTATAGCTCGTATGGCCACCCACAGCACCCTCTCTCCCCCACCACCCGCGTTACAGTACGGGTGAAAGAAACCCACTGTAACCATGCGCTTTTGTTTCTTGCCACCAGAAGTCACTCGGCACCTTGAATTTCGTTGAACACACCATCGCAAAAGATGTTGCAGACCTGGGACAACAGACACTAGAAGCAGGGTGGAGGCGGTCACAGACACCGCAATCAGCCTGGAAACAAAAAGTTATTTTTAACGCCTACAAGAAAGTTACCTACACAATGCAAAATGACCATGATGCAACCTTAGGGACTTCCAAGGTCTGTAAACCAGCCAAGGTCACCATACTACCGCTTAAGACAATGGCACGAGTAGTTAGTGTTAACCATCTAGGTATTGCTGATGTGCGTCCTACTGCATGTAAAGCACAAGTCTTGACATTTTCATTTGAGGCAATCCCTATAGTAGTGCAGTCTACATTATAATCATTTCACGGCTCTTTATTGCAAACGATGCTATGATGACGTTATTTGGAGACTCGGAATTTTGTATCCCTAAGCCTATAACCCATGACAGAGGCCAATTAGTTCTCACTCAAGAAAACTGTAAAAGTCACAGAAGGTGGAAACAGAGCCCATGGCCATGGCTTTTTCTTCCAATTAAAGTCTTATAAACACTAACTTAAGTCCAGTTGAGGTCTCTTCCACAGCTTTAGAGTTTGGTCACCACGACCAAAGCATTTTGGTGGGTGAGTTGTTTAGGGAAGCAGGAAAGAGGACTTGCACCTGCTTGTTTACAATTGTGGTTGGAATTTCAGAGGATGACCATGACAGTGTAGATGTCAAGGTGAATCATTTCCTGTAAAACAATACTATCTGAGAAGGAATCAGTTTCACATGTGCCCTGTTAAGCCCTACTCATTAAAATACATCATTCACCACTTCAGCCTCGACAAAGCTTACCACCGAAACTGGATTAGTAAAGCTGGCTCATACCATGGCCTGCACAGCACTGAAAAAAGTGGGGTGCTATAGCCACCCAGCCCACATGTGGTGCACCGCCCAGAGGCCATGGGCTGTGCTGCATTGAAAAAAGCTCTGGCAAATTACTCCTCACACAGGCTAAACTATCAAAGTAATGCTGCTGTAAGTACCTTTCAAGTAGAGAAGGACACTTGAAGGCAGTCAATGTCTTTAAATCATTCCAAGTCGAATGAATGAATATTATTTATAATGATGATTTACCCAGGGTGAGGCATAATTTGCTCAAAAACTTCTGACAGAAATGCCTCTGGCAACACTTCAGTCTTCAGCCAAGCTTAAGCGAGATCATTGGGTCTCCCACCTTGAATTTCACACATAAGGCTATAAACCCAGATTCCATCACAAACAACTTTTGATTTAGAACACCTACCATCATTAAATTGGTATCAAATTACTCCTTGTTCAAATTGGGAGTTGATTTCAGGGCTTAAACTGTTCATTATCGAGATCAGGATACCAGTTGGCTTATCACAGAAGGTCATTTCAAGAGCACAGCATGATCTCAAGGAATAGTGAATTAGTAGTCAGTTCTTTGCAAACCCAGAAATCCCGTCTCATATCATTATCATATATTACTAACAGAGTTGATTGCCAAAACAACACTTAGTTGATAACACTGGCTGTGTGTGCAGTCAATGCAGTCAATGCAGACATGGGCTGGTAAGATAAGATATTGAGAATAATAAATACGAACAACAGGACAATAACAAAACTTAAGAAAAACAAACCATAACAAGAAAACAGGAAATAAACGGATAGAAGTGGACCGAGACTAGTACTGGGTTCACATGAGTGGCGAACACACTATGGTCCCACTGGCTAGAATATTTTTTTTAATAGGATTTTAGCTAGACTGATCATCATCAGCTATCCCCAAAGGGGTAATTTTCGCCAGCAAATTAGTTTATTTCCTCAGCACCTGAATCACCTTTGTAGTAATTGCCAAGAATACCCAACCCCGGAATCGAAACAGCAACCCCAAGGCAATAAAATTACCAGCGAGCCTGCTAATCACAGGCAATTGCCCGTGAGCGAGTGGCTAGCAAAGGCTCTCATATGATTCACCAGAAGCACATCTACAACACTTTTAAGCAAAAATTGATGTCAAAACACATTCACTGTCAGCCATTAATTGATTGATGAGACAATAGGTCAAAGGCGTCTATCCAATAGGCGCTGGGGTGTGTCCTTTGCCTTTGAGCTAAATGCTACCTCCAGCAAAGAGCCAGTAACCGTTTATATTATTGTCATTTTTGTTGCTTAACAACAAAACCGCTAGCATCTCAGCTAGCATGTGAACGGGAACAGTGATAGAAACTAATTAAAAACGGCACTGACACCAATCCTAGTAAATGATGCAATCAACAATATTGGAAAGGGTTGTGAGTTGGCTCTACACTCTACAGCCTAACCATAGGAGGTTGGAAGGAGAGTCTATAGTTGTCGGTATTGGAGCGAAACACGAGGAAAATATATGAGCTCTGACCACTAAACAACTTGGGAGATCTCAATGAATAAGCATCACTGAGTCTGAGAGTGAGAGACCAATTAACATCTGTGGCGTGTAAACTCAACCATGAAAGGGGAACCAATCCGAATTAAAAATTCCCTTCTTGAGCAGAACGTGGGTTTATAGTCAGTTTAACTAAGTTCATTTAAACCCACCGAAGCAAAGCATGGACTGTGCACCAGACTCCGTTCATTTTCCAGTCAAACCGTGCCGTGTTGGACTAAACAAGCTGCCAACAATCACTCATCGCACACGAAGACCACTTCCTGTTTGAGGGGTTTCCTCGGCTGAATCGAAAGGAAAACGCCTGCAACAGCACATCCAAGCAATTTTCTCGAAAACATATTCTCCATTATGTTGAGCATCATATTTTTTATACCGAAATTTTTAATACCATAAGAATCAGAACTAATAGTTAAGTAAATATGACTATTGTCTTATGACTATTTCGTTACTGAGATATCTAGTGTCCATTCGATTTTATTCCTGTGACGTAAAAAATGGCGACCATCTGCGGTTGTTGAGGGAAGCTCGTCAGTGAACTTTAAACCAATTGTTAACTACCAGTGAATAACTGTCTACTGTTAACGTACGATATATTGATGAAAGTCAACGTGGTATGTTGTTTAGGGTGAATCTTCAGTCGATTTACTGATGTTCATGTCTGTTCAATTTGTATTTCACGGGACAGTTTAGGTAATGACCATCGCCTCTGTTGTTGGCCCGAACCAGAGGCGATGTAGAGGCTATAGGCGCTCTGTACGCCGGAAGGTTTTCGGCGAATTATGCCTCGCACCGACTAAACCGTCAAAGTCACGTTGTTATAAATACCTTTTGCGCATAGAGGAACACCTTAGGAGGTTGTCGATGTGTTTAATTCCTTCCAACTCGAACAAATACTCCCGTTATGTCGAAACTTTTTCTTCGAGCAGTCCCCATTTCAGTTCCCAAAATCGTGAAATCAACTTTTTCAGTTTTTTAACCAGGCCGAAGGTCAGAAGTTGCGGACCTACCGGCGAACTTTGAAAGCTAAAGTTCCCGCCCTTCGCGTACGTGCTGCCGGGAACCAGCCGTGCATTTGCCGTGTTGTTAAACATTAAAATGTCAAATATGTGCTCAAAGACTATTAAATGTCATATCAACAGCATTTATTTTTATCAAATACAATAATTCATTGAAATACAAACAGTTTCAAGTAACGCCAATTAAAGACAAGTATAAGTGGTGGCATTTTGGAAACGAACATTTGACAAGACCGCAATGGCTCACCTTTGGCCTGTTTAAAAATTATTGAGGTTATGAAGTCACATCACCCAGCGAGCGCGGTAAAAATTGGAGCGTGCGCAGTACAAAAATTTTGATTTCACGATTTTGGGAACTGAAATAGGGACTGCTCGAAGAAAAAGTTTCATAACGGGAGTATTTGTTCGAGTTGGAAGGACTTAAACACATCGACAACCTCCTAAGGTGTTCCTCTATGCNCACATCGACAACCTCCTAAGGTGTTCCTCTATGCGCAAAAGGTATTTATAACAACGTGACTTTGATGGTTTAGTCGGTGCGAGGCATAATTCGCCGAAAAGCTTCCGGCGTACAGAGCGCCTATAGCCTCTACATCGCCTCTGGTTCGGGCCAACAGAGGCGATGGTCATTGCCTAGGGACAGTTTTATGTAGCCGTAGGCCTAAACGGGTTTGCGTTTACAAAATCAACCTGGTTACTCGACTGATACTTCTGACTAGTGACTGTTTTGTGATTTGTAATTGTATAGACTAGCCGCATTCATTCGTATAGAGCTTACCTAAATTGCTTGGTCAGTGACAATTGTGTCAGGATTGGACAGTTATGGATGCCCCTATGCATGGCCCATGGCCTGGCTGTAGTCGTAGACTGTAGTGACCACCTTCCTACTGGCTACTGGCACCGCTAGTAGGACGGTGGAGCTCCTAGGCACTGGTCGGATATAGTGGTCCCTGATTTAGAGAATCAGGCAATCACTGAATAATGGTCCCGTTATTTAGTGGATGAAACTAGTTCTCTAAATCGCGTACTGGCTATATCCGACAAGTGCCGAGCTCCTGCAGGCGCTTCATACGCTGGAAGCTTTTCGGTGAATTATGCCTCGCACAGACTAAAACATCAAAGTCACGTTGCTCTAAGTACCTTTTGCGCATAGAGGGACACCTTGGGAGGCCGCCGATATATTTGATTCCTTCTAGCACGAACAAATACACCCGTTGCCACACTTCTTCTTCGAGCAGTCCCTCATTCAGTTCCCAAAATTGGTAACTCAACATTTTTTACACTGCGCGTGGCTGGTGGTATGACGTCATATCCCCTGGCGTGTGCATTGTTAAAAAAGGTGAGTTACCGATTTTGGGAAGTGAACGAGGGACCGTTCATAGAAAATGTTTGATAACAGGATTTGTTCAAATTGGAAGGAATTAAATACATCGACGGCCTACTAAGGTGTCCCTCTCCACTTTGATGTTTTAGTCAGTGTGAGACATAATTTGTTGAAAAATTTCCGGTGTATGAAGTGCCAATAGGTCACTGTCTACATGGCCTGTAGACGTGTAACCCATTGCAACCCAATCCACAAGGTTGTTAAACCGTGGAACGCAATTTTTCCCAAATATAGCGTATTAAAATCTTACCTGTGGTAGCATTGCCTGAAAGAAGCACAATACTGTACCAGTTCCTAACCAAAACTAAAAAGGTCAAGTTGGCTGTGCAAATGTCTATATTTTCCACACATATGCTGTGCTCTCAAACATCATCGTAAGTTGATCTGGGAATTTGTGAAAAGTTGTCAACAGTTAACCTAATGACATCTTTTGTACTAGAATGCCATTGGTTGATTTAGAAACGAGACCAACCTTCGAGATCTTAGTGCAGCGGAAGTAGAAATGGACATTGAAGTTGTCATTTTGGTGGTAGTCTCTGCACAGTCTAGAAGAGTGAATTTACGGTTTCGGCTGTCATCTGTCTTATAGAACCTCTAAATCGCTTACCGTCAACTTTATGTTATGATATTACCTCATTAAGGTTATGTTTTAACTTTGGCACATTCTGAAAGGGCAGGTTTTGGGTTCTGATTGGTACACTGCCTTGTAGCTTTTTAAAAATCCTTTGTTGAAGCATACTTACCTCAAGCGTGGTGATTGTTCCCCCCACCCTTCTTTTGGCACGAAAATTCGCTTGCTTCACTATTTATTGACAGTACATAGATAACTGAGTAGGAACTATACTTCCGGTGGTCTTCTGTTCACCTTGTAAACACTAGCCGGAAATGATGTTGAGCCACTGTTGACTCTCGATTCCGTCTTTTAGACAATGACTGTATAGCCATACAATTCATTGAAGTGAATGACATATATTTTCTTGATAATGGGGCTGTGCCAAGTAAAATGAATAGATGCATACTTTGTAGTGTACTAGTACTGGTGTGCGAAATTAACTGAGTAACTAAGAAATGTCAACTGCCTGTGTGGAAATGTGACCTACATGTTGGCAACGTGATCCAGTTAACTTTCTTTATCCTGTCATCATCTTACTGAAACACTCGAGCATATGTGACTCTGAATCACGACATTCTTCTGTTTACAACAGGGTGAGGTATCATGTGATTGAATGAATTAAATGGTGAATGAATGGTCAGACCTTATTAAGCATGGAAAAAAGTGTGTATTATTACAATTAATGATTAGGCTCTATGCTGAAAGTTTTGAAAGAGCAGAACTGACTGTGCAAATTAAACCATTTTTACACAAGAGACAGTTGTCACGGCGCGTCTTGCTCCACTTAAGTCACATTTACACGACATTAGATCGCAAACTGGATCAGCATGAGTCACTTACATGAAAACTGCGCATGCTCGCATAAACAATAGCAAAGGTCCAAACCACGTTATTGCAGGAGTGCGTTGAAAGATGATCCCTACCCCAGTTGTGTTTAGACGTGTAGTTGAAACTGGAGCAACTCATCAAGTTCAACTTGCTCCACCTCTCAATGTGAAAAATGGCCACCGCGGTGTCATCTTTCTCCGTGTCAGTCATGTTTACACACGTATTTACACCTGATCAGCTGTTCCATGTTAGCTGCTCCAAGACAGCTGTCTGTCAAGTAAATGCAACTTTAGTTGAGGCAAGAAATTCCCACCAAGTAACCTCATGCGAAATAAGTGAGGGACAAAATATTATTTTTCTGAATAATTTTAGATGTGCAAAATTAGGCAAGTGTGTGAAATAAGTCAAGAATTACTGTAATTACCATTCACGACAACGTGTCATAAACACTGATCATTTTGGCTCTGGTTGATCAGTGCACAATGAAAAGATCACACCTTGCTGTTGACTCCCTTTAGATTGACAGTGTACACGGATGAGTTTGAGTCTGTCATTCAGTTGCGGAAAGCGATTGTGGATGAATGCAATATACCGTGCTTAGTGGTGAACTTCGACACACCTGCCAAATAACTTTTGGCGTCATTGTTTTTTCCAATAAAACAACTCGTTATTAGTCTCAGTACCAACATATGCGTATTGACTTTGTGGATATTGGCAATGATTTGGTGTTTACTTTTAAAAGCTGAACCTTATGATATGCCTGTTGTACTATAAGATAACGGTCTGTTTGTCTTCGTCTTGTATGAAATTCTATTCGGGTTTTGTCTGAAATCTGAAGCCATACTTGTCTTGAATCAATTCTATATATCTTTTTGAAGTCTGTATTTATTTTGTAGGATATATTCTCATTGACTTTGATCATTTTCAGTCTTGTTTCAGTCAATTCAACACTCAATGAGTCAGCAAAATTTTGTTACAGCTCTGCTTTTGCAGTGGTATTACTGCCCAAGGCAGCACTTGACTATAAACATTGTTGAGCTCCCATAGTGAATCCTTTCGTAGAGAATTTTGTCAGAAAATGCACCTTTTCATAGAAAAACTGGTCATGAGAAAAACACTCTTGTGATCAACACGTCCTGTGTACCTCTTCTATGGGAGTACCCCCCTTTGTCAATGACATTTGGTGTTTGCTGCTGGCAACTTTATCTTTAGATATACCCAGGGAAGGGGTGGGGGGACAGGTAGGCATTTATAAGAACAATTTTACATAGATAGGCTCAGAGCAGGCATTTATGCAACTATAAATGCCCTAAAACTTTCCCTTGTTGCGTAAGAAATGGAACCAAATCCTTAACCATTGTGAATTTTCAACCATAAGCTCCTACCTGTTATGACATCGAATGGTGCATCGACAGTAATGCGTATTTACTCTCTTCATTACAATTTGCATGATGGCTACAGTATTGACACATCTGAGTGTACTATATTCATCACTGGATTTTTGGTTTATTAATATGATGTTTTTCAAATGTACACCTGGGCTTGTGTACAGAAAACTCTTCTGTAAGAAAAAGACTGGCAGTAAAATTATGAAAAGAAAAAATTGGGGATATCATTGTATCAGTTGTAATTTAATTAGAGAATTTAAGAAAAGTTGTGTTATGAAATTTTCCGATACTCTAATGCGAAGTTGTTTAAATATTAAAAAAATGTTGGGTGTTTTTATGAAATTCATTGAATATAGTTATGATTTTGTTTCAGAGATGGAATTAGTTGCTATTGTTGATATTCAAGGCATGACCTGCCAGTCATGTGTGAAGAATATTGAGGAGAATGTTGGCAAGGTCAAAGGTGTGCAGAAAATTCAGGTAAGACAGAGAGTGAAAGGTCTTGCATTAATGACTAGTGGACTGTCATTTGTTAGTGAATAAATGGTTGTCATGGAAATGATTAAGGTGCTATGGTGCCACCTTGATTTAATTTTTGAAAAAGGTGACTTTTGATTTAGATCATTTCCAGTTCTAAAACTGGTCTCAGTTTTCACAGATAAGAAGTCATTTGTGGGCTTGGAAAGAATGAACAGTCCATGCTCAAAAATCTCTTATAATTATTATAATAAATAATGAACAATTTGAGACCAATTCTATAAAAAGAAGCTTAAAAAACGAGATTTGTTTTATGATCGAAGGTGTGTTGAAGGACCTTTAATCTTCACCCAGATGTCAACAGGAGTCAAGACATTTTTTCTTAATTAATTTGGTAACTGCTTTTATCAAAAAAGGAGTGTACAAACCTTGTGTTCATTTCTGGCTTTTATAACTGTCTTCATTTGGTTTCATTCATTCAAGAGAAAGGGTCACTTTCCTTTATTTATTTGTACATATGGCCATTGGCTCAAAGTACAACAAACACTTTTCTTGTGTTAGTGATGTGTTAAGCATTCTTCAATTTTAAATAGAACACGATATGTTGTACAAGTCATGTTTTGCACCAAAAATTTAAGTTGAACAACGGTACAAGACGAAAGTGACAGACAAAATACCGTTTTCCTGTCATGACGGCTAATTCTGTTAACAGCAACTTACTGGTAATAACTGCAGCTCTAATCACTGAATGACTGTTCCACAGTTGGTAAGTTGCCGTCATTCTTAGTCATGAACTTCAACCTACTACTCTGATGGTGAATTGTGCTTTCACCCAACCATCATGATGGGAAATTCAGGGTCATTTTGTTTGAATACTTTTGTTTTGTACTCTATTTGATTTCATCAGTAGCATGACATGCTGTAGAGTTGTGATCTTGACTTGATAACATCAACTTTCTTCACAGTTGTATTTGCACTTCCAGAGCGATTTCATCACGCTTATTTAATTTTTCCAGGTGTCATTGAAAGAGAGTGAAGGTGCAGTCACATACGATCCTCTTGTCATCAATTCTGCACAAGTGGTTCAGTGTATCGATGACATGGGTTTTCCTGCAGTGCTGAAGGAACGGTCCAGTTTCGAGCGCTACCTTGAAACCACCGTCTACATCGAAGGCATGACGTGCCAGTCGTGCGTTAGGAACATCGAAGGGAACATCTCGGTTAAACCAGGGATCAATTCCATCGAGGTATCTCTGGAGAGGAAACTCGCTGCGGTGAGTGAGAACCGAAACCATAACTGCTTAATAGTGCAGCTTATTGTTGACACTTCTTGAGCTTACTGACTCGAGCACATCTCTCTCCTGTGAAATGGTTAAGGTGTCAAGTGTAGGGTTGGATGTACAAGAACCATGGAAATGTTGAATCATTTGATATTTTGATCTGTGGTATTCAGTTGATCATTAGTGCCAGGAACTAGTGTGAAACTCTGGACAGAAGTGTTTAGTGTCAGAAAATGGATTTTATTTCCTCGGATTCAGTTTCATGTTTTACATCTGGTATTTTCAAATCAACAAATTTTTGCCTATCTTCTGCTGAGGAACTGTGTACTGGCACTGAAAACATAGTAAAGTCGAAGTAGAATTATTAAATGTTTCGTTGCACTTCTTTTGGTCTACAAACATATTGAAAACGACTTCCTCAGCCAGTTCTCTGAAACAAAATAGTGTTCAGTTCCCCTTGACGACCCTCAAAGTTTTTTAGCAAAATTGGAAAACTCCTTAAAGCCTATCTTGAACAGTAACACCTGTCAATTTGGTTCTTACAGTATGTTAAGATCATCCTTCGTAGCCCACTAGCGCCACAAATTGCCAAATGTAACAAACTGTTAGGCGTATTGGCTTGCTTTTGTCTACGTCACTGCAAGAATCACCTTTTAATTCAAACAGCTGCGAATAACACCCGCAGGCAATGGTGTTCTATTCAGACCCCTATTCAATACATTTGTTACAGGGATATACTTAGCCACTCGCCCAGTCGCCAATGCGCGTAAAAATGGTGTTGGACGAGTAGAAGTTGACTTGCCGGTCACCCAGGTGGGGAGAGAATTTTCAGAACGCGAAAGCACTATCATTTTCCAGATGAACATGAATAAATTTTCTCCTCATTGTGCTGTTTTTATCATGAGTTTAAGGTTCAGCTTGGTCAGCGAAACGATGCTCCGGCAGTTAAAAAAGATCGGCGCAGTGTGATCCTACCAAACAGTACATGTCACCCATTACACGATTCGTCTAGACAAAAGATTACAGTGCCTGGTCGTGCACAAATGCTTTTGTGGACTAGTCCAAAACGAAGAAAAGGGGGGGGGGGNCAAGTGAAATACCACATTTCTTGGAACTGATTTTTTATTGTAATGTACAGTGTGATTTTACCCAAAATTATTTTATAAATAGTAACATTTGTCCTAGTAAGTGCCCATGCCTCTATAAGCGCCCCCACTTGATTTCGGACTTTGCTAAAATAAGAGCCCAGTCCATGAACGTGTACATATGCGAAAAATGCCTTACCTGCAGTTCTAAAATTCTACAGAAATGTCTTCAATTTATCAATAATATCTGACAGTCCTGAAAAATCATTATGCATGGAATTTCTAGACCACGAACTTCGCCGCTATGTCGGTATTTAGCCGTGGCTGTACACTGCAAACTTCCGCAGTGCTTCAAAAAGAACGTAAAAGTTTTGATGACCTTGCGAGGAAGGTGTCCCACTATGGTCAAGCCTTTCAGAACAGACGCAGCGTACTTATCAACGGGATTGCATTGTATCTTTCCCGTACAGATCTTCTCCATCACAGGAATCCAGATTACTTTGTTCTCGTAAAAACTGCGAATCGAAACTTGACCAGTGTTAATGAGCAGGTTGCCAAGAAGCGCACTCTAGGGCTTACATATATGTTAGCCTGTTGCTCTGGCAAATGAACTCTGATGACACGAACGCGTTCGCTCACTTGGCACACACCTGCAGACTAACTTCCAAACAAACGTCACGGAACAACAACATGATTGTGTGTTTGTCTAGATTTTTCTCGTGTTGTGGGGTGCGATCTAGCGCAGATTTGGACTTAATCTACGGTTAATACCAACTCCACAGGAATTTAAAAATCTTAGGGATGCCATTTGGAAAACTTAGGAGGATTTCAGGTAATTTGTTGAGTTGAAACTGTATTTTTACTCAAGAATTCAAGTTGCTCTATCGACGATCCCGAAGCAGCGCGCATCAGTCAGCTAGTTTTCGCCTTGGATTTCAGCACATTTTTTTAAATATCATAATTTAACAACAAAGCTTGATAGCAATTCACCACAGTTTTGTAGAAAGTCTATCATATGTTACAGATACGTCGCAGCGCGTAAATTTGATGAATCCTAGCTTCCGATTTCACCCGTTTCGGAGACCGGGTTCCAACCACCAAGCGCTCCCCTTCCGAAATCAATTTTGCTAAGCACCCTGGGCGCTTATTAGGGCGAATACGGTAACCCTAATATATGGTGACGTCAATGCACGAAACAATGATTGTTATTGACTCTGGCAGCAAGTTTGTGGTGACATAGTTACACAAACGGCCGGGCGACTGAACTTCGGGTTGGGCGAGTAGATTTTCTGACTCACTCGCCCAGCTGGCTAGCAGGGTTTTGAAACCTGGGCATATCCCTTTGTTATCGACCCTTTGTTGTTTGTGCTGGGATCTCGCGGTGACGCAACTTGGCACAAAAAGGCAGCTTCACTTATCATTTGACGGGCTTACTCTTGTGTGATTGAACTCGCATTTTCTTATTTCACTATGGTTTTGCTAGGACTATCTGGTTAGCCCAATACATCTAAAATAACAAAATTCTGTTGAAGTTACGCTTTAATACAGAGCCTGCTAACTGGGCGATCGTGAGCTGGGCTTAATAGTTAGCAACAACTGCAGGGAAATGCCACCCACCAAGAAACATAATGGCCAATTGATAACTCTGAGAGTGGTGACTTTTTACTTGAAGTGGGACCCAGTGATGTATTAGCAGGTGTCAGAGGGAGATTTGGGTGAAATCATTGAAACAGGGTTTAGCATCCTGTTAACCTAGCAATTTAGTGTTTTTGTTATTATTCATTTTCATTATAATTTGCAAAAAGGTAACCAGCCTTTGAAAATGGTCTTTTTTAAAATTGTTTGTGCGAAATAAGTGGAGCATTATGGTATTTATTGAAAAGTTGTTGGTATTTAGGAAAAGTTGTTGCCTCGTGAATTTTTGTTCCTGTGAATCTTTTGTTGTCCAGGCATAAAGTATTTGATTTCCAAAAAATGTACATCATAGCTTTTGGTCATGTCATTAGTTTCCAATGTATTGTCATGTCATTGCTAGTTGTCAGCGTTGAGACCAAGCACTTGATTATGATAAAAAAATAATTATAGGTGGTCTGTTACACATACCAAACGTGTGCAGGCCGCACATGTGGGCCCATTGCACTGATCACCTGGAACCATTTTTATGCTTTAATCAATAAATATATAGACTGACTCAAGGGTCCAGCAATGTGCCCCAATGGGACTCCAACCCATGAGCCTGAGCTAGACACTAATACACTAGGCCACACTGCTTCCTGACTATTTATGATGGACGATCCGCTTGCATGACAGCACGTTAAAACAAATTTAGACATTCAATATTCAGTGGAATTGCTCTTAAAGGACTTGTTTGTTTGCCAAGACTTGGCAAATGTACCTTTAAAACCATATTGGGTCATAATTTACTAACCTTGCTAACTTTGTACTGGTCAAGTTCAAGTCTAAACTGAATTTGTAGCAGTGAAGCTGCCATGGTTTTAAAAAGGCATTGTGTGTTATTACTGCAGAAACCTGTGTTAGCGTAACCTCTTTAAAGAAAACTTAGTAAACTTAACTTGAGCTTTCCAGCTTTAATGTAATCCTTTGACATTCCACATAGTATCACCTTATCTCTAGACATGTGTGGGATATAACTAAGGTCATAACACCTGTAACCCAAGTACTGTTAGAACATGTCAGTATTTACTCTAGTCCCTGTGCATCCTGCACTTCCCATTTACACACAGAGTGCTGGTACATTTATTCTATTCCTATGGAGACTGCATAAGTTTTTATAATCTGTGCAAACGTCCAAGTCTATCGATTGAGCATTGTGGAGGTTGGCTGTTATGTTTGACCTGTTGTGAAACGTGGGGATTGTCACGTGCGAATAATCAGTCTGCTATTCTCCTCTCAACATGGCAGTGTCCAGTGTTGGGTGTTCTGGATAGCATGTGGAAATTGACGGGGAGATCCCTGCGATATACCCGTCTACCAACGGCAGATGTAAGCGACTATTAGAAGTTATCGAATTTTGTTACTTGAGTAGAAATCAATATCCGTTGCTTTGTTTGTTTGTTTTTAATTGGATTCAAGATTGTGTATATTTAATCTATGACAGCAGTGCAAGGTTCACTGTGTGATTATGTGTGTTGATAGCCCAGTGCAGTTTTACAGTATCAAGAAAATGTATTTGAAAATGTATGAACAGTTGAGCATTTTAATGGTCACAGATTCATTTTATTGGATTCTGTGTGCATATGAGCTTAGAATACAGTAGCTGGGTACAGTATTCATACTGTGGATAAGTGCTGTGACAGGTATTGTTACAGAATAAATTATGAATTATGATAAATTATACTGATACAGGGACACATTGAGGCTTGTATCACTTTTCTTGATTGTAGATCAATACCTGGTAGTCATTGTATCGTTTTCTTGACTAATGGTACCCCATAGCTGCCTTAGCCTTATCACAGTTCATCTCTATAGTGATTTTCATTTGGCATATGCCTGGCTGAGATGGTGGAAGACGTCAAATCAATTAAGTCCACCCACCACCATCTGTCTACAACTAAGTCCTCATTGTAATGAAAATGAGGGAAAACAGTGTATCTTAATTTGTCATCATCAAGGTTTATTTAGTGTTTTCAAGCAAGCTTTAAAACTCTTGGACAGATTATGAAACTTCAAATATGTCTGGAGAACATTCTTAATTGAAAGTTAGATTGAATTCAGGCTTCATTGCAAGAATGTTTATCATTTCGTTTTATGGCAAAACGTCAAATTAATATGTTCTTGCATTGAAAAGGCTTTGTTGTTAATTCTTAGAACATTCACTAGTTGCACGAATTTGCCATTATGTTCGAAAATGAGATGTTGTGTCCAAACTACAAATGGTTCTGCATGTTTGGAACACACGCGCTTTCACTTTTGCATTGTTAAAATTGATGCTAAAACGAGGCATTGTGGCCTAAACAACAATGCACAACAGTCATTTTTTGCAGCGCCACCTAAGTGTGCTGGTAGTGAATTGAAAAAATATGATCGCATGCTTTTGTGTTTTGTTTTGTCTAACATATGGTTAACTTAAAGTTGGAATGATGAACAAGTGAGCCAACTCCCCTTGTATGTTTTGCTTTAAAATGGTAGTAGACTGAGGCAGTGGCCAGTCACTCTGTCATTCCCTACAAGTTTCGTTTTTATAATTATGTACCATATCGGATTTGTATGTGTTCTTGCGTGACCTGAATTTTTTCTTGTGATGTTTGGATGTTTGCATGAATTCTGTTCTTTTTCCCAGGTGTCGTATGATCCCTCAGTTACATCCCCAGAGGCAGTCGCTGAGCTAATCGATGACATGGGCTTCGAGGCCACCTTGAAGAATCCAGAGGCCAATCAGGAAGCTTGTATTAGCATCAAGGGGATGACATGTCAATCATGCGTGCGTAATATCGAGAGCAATATGTCCGGTAAAGAGGGTATCGTCAGCGTCAAAGTATCACTGGAAAAGGAAGAGGGCGTGTTTGTTTATGATCCTCACCTAACAACGCCACGTACAATTGCTGAACAAGTCGACGACATGGGCTTTGAGGCTTCCGCTATCGACGAAACGCAAGGATGTAATTCTGGTGGAGCTGATGAGCAGACGTGTTTGATTGGAATCGATGGAATGACGTGTCAGTCGTGTGTGCGAAACATCGAGGAGGTGGTGTCGCCTCAAAAGGGCATTGTCTCCATCAAAGTGTCGTTGGAGGAGAAACGGGCATCTGTCATTTACGATGGTCGGAAGACAACACCGCAGGATATAGCCAATGCCATCGATGACATGGGCTTTGAGGCTAAACCTCTGCAGACCTCAGAAAAGCCGGGGCAATCTAAGAACGTTATCGTCTTCATTAAGGGCATGACATGTAATTCATGCGTTGAGAGCATTGAGGGAAACATGAGGACAAAGCCTGGTGTTTTGTTTGTCTCTGTTGATTTGGCCAGTCACAAGGGCACATTTCGCTATGACCCGTGCGTAACGACACCGCAGAAAATTCGCAATGCCATAGATGAGATGGGTTTTGAAGCGGCATTGTCTGGTAGGTTCTCTAGTGCTATGAAGTCTCTTGGCAACTTGTGACAAGTCTTGTTCATTTCTGAATGGGAGACTTTCAAATAGTAACTTGGCGACTGGTCACGTGGGACTGGATATCAGTGGCCTCAAGTAGACGAGCAGGCACTTAATAACTTTTGTTTAACACTCGTCACGTCTAATCACATGCATTGTAAAAAGGTCTTTTCACAAATTAAGTCAAACTTTTCTCCTATACTACACGCTACAAAGACAAAGTAACTCGTGGTACAGCTAGGTGGCGATATGAGTCACTGGTCCCACGTGATCAGCCCCCATTGCTTCTTGAAAGTCTCCCATTGTTTACTTATGAAATCTCGTTTGCAGCAACTTGTTCACCTTAGTATCTTTAAGGTGGCAAGAACAATAGTCGGAGGTATTGAAGACACTGTTGGTCTAAACTACAGCTGTCCTGTACCATCACTTTCTAATATGTTAATCAGTATCTATCTGATCTTGTGATGTGCCTCTACACACCCTGTTTAATTTCTTGGATAAGGTCATGTAGAACCTTTCAACAGGTTTGTACATTTAGCCAAATATGTACAAAACCATAGAATTTAACTCAACAAAAGCTAAGTTCCAGGTCGCCAAACGAAACATGAGTTAGCCAAAACTGAAAATTCCAGGTCACCAAACGAAATCCGAGGCTGCCAAAACTGAAAATACCAGGTTGCCAAATGAAATATGAGGTTGCTGATCCGGCATAAAATTCATTGACAAAAACATTCTCAGTATCTTTCGTATGTTTCTCCAAATTTTCCCCTAACTCAATTCCCCCGCCAAGGAACGAACATAGAAAGCTGACGATCGAAAACACTCATGGTGCATATTTCACTGATCTTTACTGTTTTTTGACGAACAATTCTGACTTCTGTCTGTTAACTTCTTGTTAAGGTTTAGGCGTGTTCTTCATGTGTGCTGACTGCTATGGGGACAAATGTGAAATACACGAAACACTTGTGAATCAAGGGTATTGAATCTAGGAAAACTTAGTACTTTAAAGTTTGAAAGTCAACACTCCCAGTTGCCACTTCATGGCAACATAAGATTTTTCCCAGGTTGCCAAACACAATCTGAGGTCACATTCATGACCTGTAGGTTGCCAAGTCAGGCGCTGAAAAGTATATACCCGGTATTTTCTGAAAGTAGAAGTTCAAATCTGTAAAATTTGACTTTTGATTTGATACCAATCTGCCACCAATTAAATCTTGTGACCTCTATTTTAAGGAAAATTTAGCAAAAAAAGAAACTTAAGTTACATGATCATACACATAGCATAAGAACAGGATCAATAACATGACCAAATTTCTTGTGATATAAATGTTCAAGATGGAATGTCATAAATGCTGTAACAGTTTTCTAAATTATCGCTTCATTTTCATTTTACTCAACTTTTATTTTTTTCATAAATATCATATCAGTCCTATTTTTTGATAGCCTCTCATGCTAAAGTGGGACACTTTAAAAATACTTCCAGCAGCGTTTGGGAGACAATATTAAGCATAGTACGATATTTGCATATTTCACGAACCAATCAATCATTTCAAAGATTCGATACCCCAAAGTTGACCATAATTGGACATTTTTCTAGGCTCCTTCACTGACAACCTTAATAAAAGAATGTGTTCTTAACTTTGGAATCTCTTAAATTTACGGTTTGAAAGGGATTATAACATTTCCACTGCTTTACACAGCTCTATATTTCTTCAAGTAAATATTACTTTCTTCAGAATTACACTGTACTGACTTGGCATTCAATTGCCTCACTGCATATTAATGAGGCATTCAATTGCCTCACTGCATATTAATGAGTTCCTGTTTCCAAAGTTAAGGAATTTTTACTGCATGTGATTTTCCGCTCATCTGTTTCTTTAAGGTATGCTAACTTGAATTACTAAATCTTTCTCAGATGTCACACACTGCTCTAACGGAGTAAAAGCAAGTGGTTAGTAAAGTCACTGGTTGGTTAATGCATGTCTCTACTCATTTGATTCAGATTTTGCATGTACACGTTCCTGGGTCTTCATCTATCATCCTTACACTTACTTGGCTGTAGATAGATCAGAGCACAAGTTGTATATTTATGTGTCCTTGAAGTGAGGGGAATCACTTAGGACCTGTTCAGTAAAGCAAGAGGCAATTGCAGAGAGAAATTGCACTGCATGCTACGGAAATGGCATGTGGTCTGGATGTTAACGCCTAGCTTACTCCCACAATTCAACATTCTGGCATGGCCGTCCCACCACTTACGATGGCGGCCAGTTGGCTAGCGATAGTAACATCGCAAGACTAGTTGGGGGAAACTCTTGCCAGATGTCTTCCTATACTTGATCTTTCGTGGTCTTTGCAAACTAATCGCGAGTCTTACTGAACGCACCCTACACTGTACTGAATGACCCCAATTCACAATTCTTCTGTAGACTAGTTTTTGCAGCTCATCAAGGACCCATAAACCCCAAACTGCTTGCTCAGAACAGAATTGCTGACTTGTAGAAGTGGAAGACTAAATTAATGTAGAGTCATGGTAGTGTTGGATTTTGACACAGTTATTAAAGCCTTTTCCTGGCTTATCCCTTTGTTTTTGATTATTGTTAATTAATATGCTGCGGTATGGTCTTGTAGTGCTGATTATGTTTTGTGAGTTACTGTGTGTTGGAATGTTTTTCTAATCGACGTACCCACCGACTAATGATGTCTCAGTGATTATATGGTGTGTCATAATGCTTTAATAGCGTCTGGCAAATGTTCCATGTGTTGACTTTAGATGCTTTGCTTTGGAATCACGTCGGTGCTAGGCCTAGGACTGTTCCTACTTCTCTCTTGGTTGGAGATTCTGAGGTTTTATGGGAAATTAAATTTTATCTCAGACTTGAATCAGTGTAGACTGATTGGTGCAGTTATGATGCTTTTGCAGATAATGTTTGGTGCTGCATGTAGTGCTTAGTGTTGGGACATGAGATCACAGTAGTTGTCACTTTCTTGTTTTCAGAAATTTGTAAAATGTTTTAAATTCCACGGATGTAAGATCTTCAAAAGGTTACATTATACCAAAATCAAACGTGGTGTCGGACAAGGCATACACCGGAGAGATGACAAAATTACCAACTCTGTAGATTGAAAACACATCAGAAATTTAAATTTAAATACCAAAATCATTTTTTTAAATGGTGATCACTTTCTTTTTAGACATAATAATATATACCGTATATTCAATGCCAAGTAGAAAACTGGTTGCCACATTGAATGTAACTTAGATAATCAGAAACGGCGTCTTTTTACAGACCTTCGTCAAAGATATCCCTCCTACACCGAGTTTGTGGAGCAACACGCATCCTCGAGCACCAACAAACCCCCTGCCGAGCATCACCGCAGGGTGCACATCCCTGAGGTACATGTTGACCTGAGTGATGATGAGTGCGAGCGCGTCCATCTGCAGGTACTGGGCATGACGTGCGCTTCATGTGTAGCCACCATAGAGAGAAGCCTGAAGAAGGTCGAAGGTGAAATTTTATTGTCACTCTTTAATACATCTTTATTGGTTATTGAATGTTTTGCATTTTAAAGCTGCAAAGCATGTAGGAAACAATCTTATTCAGTGCTTTGGCATTGAACCTATCCATTGTCCAGGTAAGCCCATGTAATGCCAACTTTTAAAACAATTGTCAGTTAGTTTATACTTCAGGATGGAACGTTTGTTTTTGTTGTTGAATGGATTGACTTAGCATTCATAACTACACATGATAAGACCACCAACTGGATGGAGTTCATTACGTCTATGAGGTCAGTGCTAGTGAAACGAACATTTCATCCCCAGTCCCTCATTCGTTGTTTGCAATTCCCTCTCAAATGTTCCTTACAAATTGAAAAGGTCACCCCATTGCATTTGATGTTGTAAGCAGTTTGTGGGCACTCAGTGATGGGTGAATCCTCTACCTGTCTTCACTCCAGGCTACTGTTTCATGAAAAGGGACTTAAAACTTGAGACACAAATTTGGTCTTATGCTCTTCATAACCATTTCTGAAAAATAATTAAATCTCACTGGAACAAAAGTGCACAGTTTCTGAGGATATATTACAGCTGGTTACTGCGATAATTGTTTGAATTATTTCAAGACTGTGTTGCATAAATGGTAAATACTTGGCTAAACCTTTATTCAGCAGTTGTGAAGTAGGAGCATAAGACCATAATTTCCGCCTTGAGTCTCAAGTCACTTTAAAGACTGAAATAGACAGCTGTTCCTTGTTGTCAACTTTGTTGTCCTAGCTTTTGTTAGATACATTGCAATATTCACTTTGAAAGCACTTGAGTTCCTTGTAAAAATCATGCCTGTCCTCCATTGTTTGCTAATGATAAGCTGATAAGCACGGCTTTTGCCATTATTTACTTGATTGGGAGAATTGAGACTCTGATCACAAAAAGGGTGATTCAGCTGTATACGGTTGCCCTGAGTATTGCAGAGATCAAGTAATCATTAATAACAAAAGTACATGCCAATTCAGACTTATCCCAAAACACCAAAATGTTGGTATTTTTTACTTAAACTGGCACTGGTATTTTTGGTGCCTAAAATGGCAACCTGTCCATGAATTCCAATGTATTGCAGTGCTGTATTTCAACATTTGTGTCGAACCTACTGATTGATTCACATACCTTTCCATTTCACCTCTTTGTCGAGCATACAAGTGATGGAGAACTGCAATTTTGTTTTCATTCATACATGCTCTGGTCCTAATCTGGGACTCCTCTACTTCTGAGTAGAAGAGTGTTTGAACCAGTAACAAGCATCACACGCTTGTGTTTAGAGGTCACTTATACTTAGCACCACTCGGGACTCCCATTCACTTATACTTAGCACCACTCAGTTGGGACTCCCTTTCACTTATAGTTAGCACCACTCAGTTGGGGCTCCCATTCACTTATACTTAGCACCACTCAGTTGGGACTCCTATTCTCTTATACTTCGCACCACTCAGTTGGGACTCCCATTCTTTTCTGTGTTGTTTCATGATGGTTGTGTTTAACATCTATGCTACTCACCTGTAGATTCAACCTATTAGTGTTTGCTTTGTCCCCTGTGCAGGTATCCAGTCTGTACTTGTCGCCTTGATGGCCCAGAAAGCGGAAGTACGCTATGACCCGGCGTACCTCATGCCGTCACAGATTGCTAATCACATCAACAAGCTGGGCTTCGAGGCATCAATACTCGAGACGGAGGGTGCGGGAGAAGGCCATCTAGAGATTCATGTAAGTTTGATATTACATAGTGCATTGATTTTTAGGTTCCCACGTATAGCATTTAGTTAGGTGCATGTTACCATCAACTCTACCCATCTAGACAGGGTCCCAGCATACACAGCTATGTCTTTTTAACCTCTGGAAGGAGCTTCGGGAAATCTGGCACATTTCCATCAACTTGAAAATCGCGGAAGCTGATTTACCGATGGATGCGACCTCTGTTGTGCCACCAAGAGTACGCTTTGATTTTTACGTCTGCCTCAATATCTACAGAATTCCTTGATGAATCTTTGTACTGTATCACTAACTTCAAACAAACTTTTATTTTGTGTAAACATTATTCATATTTTTAAAGCCCATGCCGCGTCACCTTTGAAAACTACTGTTTTGGTTTTTGTTCTGATAGGGAACACTGTTTTTTTAATACACAAAATAAGCAATCCTAATTACAGATGATATCACCATGAACTGAAATGGAGTTCATTGATTGTTTTAGCGAGTAAATTCACTGCTGACTTAATTGTGTGAGACTGTGTGAGATTTAGAGAATTATTAAAGAAATCATTTAGTCAACCAGCCAAAATCCGCAATTTTAGATTTGATGGTAAAGACATTTTGGCTAATTTGTCAAAACCAGTTCTGTAGAACTATTTTAAAATTCAAAAATGGTTGCCATAGCAGCTAATGCAAAAAACTGTCAGTTATTTCTTTAAAACTGCATAAAGCACACAAAACAAAAGGAATTAACTAATTAAAAGCATGTATTTATGGCTTTATCAAAAGTGCGCCTAATTACAACCAGTATCAGTGACATAAAAAAATCCAAAGTAGTTACCATGATGGCAACTAATACAAAAACACCTGCCAGCTACTTCTCCAAACCTGCATAAAGTGCACAAAACAGAGAAAGAATATAAGAAACATGTACTTGTGGCTGTATTAAATGTGCCTAATTACAACCAGTATCAGTGGAATGACATGCATATTTATCACCAGCATTCCAGGTAAGGTTACTGCTGTAGAGTGCCCTGTGTTTTTGTGCATGTGGTTCTTTGGGTTAGTTTTTTGAAGCAAAGTTTGCATCCTTAACGGATAGCTTTATTCTATTNTTAGCACCACTCAGTTGGGACTCCCATTCACTTATATTTAGCACCACTCAGTTGGGACTCCTATTCACTTATACTTAGCACCACTCAGTTGGGACTCCCTTTCACTTATAGTTAGCACCACTCAGTTGGGACTCCCATTCACTTATACTTAGCACCACTCGGTTGGGACTCCTATTCTCTTATACTTCGCACCACTCAGTTGGGACTCCCATTCTTTTCTGTGTTGTTTCATGATGGTTGTGTTTAACATCTATGCTACTCACCTGTAGATTCAATCTATTAGTGTTTGCTTTGTCCCCTGTGCAGGTATCCAGTCTGTACTTGTCGCCTTGATGGCCCAGAAAGCGGAAGTACGCTATGACCCGGCGTACCTCATGCCGTCACAGATTGCTAATCACATCAACAAGCTGGGCTTCGAGGCATCAATACTTGAGACGGAGGGTGCGGGAGAAGGCCATCTAGAGATTCATGTAAGTTTGGTATTACATAGTGCATTGATTTTTAGGTTCCCACGTATAGCATTTAGTTAGGTGCATGTTACCATCAACTCTACCCATCTAGACAGGGTCCCAGCATACACAGCTATGTCTTCTTAACCTCTGGAAGGAGCTTCGGGAAATCTGGCACATTTCCATCAACTTGAAAATCGCGGAAGCTGATTTTCCGATGGATGCGACCTCTGTTGTGCCACCAAGAGTACGCTTTGATTTTCACGTCTGCCTCAATATCTACAGAATTCCTTGATGAATCTTTGTACTGTATCACTAACTTCAAACAAACTTTTATTTTGTGTAAACATTGTTCACATTTTTAAAGCCCATGCCGCGTCACCTTTGAAAACTACTGTTTTGGTTTTTGTTCTGATAGGGAACACTGTTTTTTTAATACACAAAATAAGCATTCCTAATTACAGATGATATCACCATGGACTGAAATGGAGTTCATTGATTGTTTTAGCGAGGAAATTCACTGCTGACTTAATTGTGTGAGACTGTGTGAGACTTAGAGAATTATTAATAAAAGAAATCATTTAGTCAACCGGCCAAAATCCGCAATTTTAGATTTGATGGTAAAGACATTTTGGCTAATTTGTCAAAACCAGTTCTGTAGAACTATTTTAAAATTCAAAAATGGTTGCCATGGCAGCTAATGCAAAAAACTGTCAGTTATTTCTTTAAAACTGCATAAAGCACACAAAACAAAAGGAATTAACTATTAAATTAAAAGCATGTATTTATGGCTTTATCAAAAGTGCGCCTAATTACAACCAGTATCAGTGACATAAAAAAATCCAAAGTAGTTACCATGATTGCAACTAACACAAAAACACCTGCCAGCTACTTCTCCAAACCTGCATAAAGTGCACAAAACAGAGAAAGAATATGAAAAACATGTACTTGTGGCTGTATTAAATGTGCCTAATTACAACCTGTATCAGTGGAATGACATGCATATTTATCACCAGCATTCCAAGTAAGGTTACTGCTGGAGAGTGCCTTGTGTTTTTGTGCATGTGGTTCTTTGGGTTAGTTTTTGGAAGCAAAGTTTGCATCCTTAACGAATAGCTTTATTCTATTTTAAAAAGAAATTCATTATTTATTCGTGTAATGTAAAGGCCCAGTCATACAGCCGATTACGCATGAATCACTCATGAATCACGCACAGATTTTCGCTTATGCGTGAAGCTTGGGTCGTATGCGTAATTGGTCGGTGGAACCAACGTGGAGCATCAGTGAATGTAAGTGGATGTACGTCGAGGGAGGTTTGTGCGCGATTTTGAGTTTTGAACGGTTCAAAAATTTTCCAACGCACAACTCTGCATCGGTGTGCGTAATTCGTGAGTTGACGTGCGTAGTTTATGCGTCGAGTATGCGTGATTCATGCGCTGGACACGGGTTTGCCATCAGTGCTTATGCGTCAGAACTGGTTCGAAATCACGCACGTCCATGTCCGTCCACTGACGCCCCACCTTCATATCACGCATGAAATACGCATATATGACATTCATTCCACTGACATCCATTGACAATCACTTACAAAAGTGATAATTAGCTGACATATCATATCATTTTGGCTTGTATGCGTCGATATGCGCGATATGTCAGTGATTCATCAGTGATTGTAAGTGATATGTGCGTGGGCCATAGGTGATTCGTCAGTTATTTGTCAGTGATTTCTAACCTCTACACCCGGAATATTTGGTCAATTTCTCGACGATCAAAACACGAATTTGTGCGTGTTGTATGAGTGATTCATGCGTGATCGGCTATATGACTGGGCCTTACGAATTAGAAATATTCCTGGTATAGTTTCATTACATATTGTGTAGTTTAACTTGTTGCAATATCAGACATTCTCTAAAGTTTCTTTTAAAAATAAGTGGAAATGAGTTTAAAATGCCAAAAATTTAGAAAAAGTGTCAAATAATTTGGTATGAAAAGGATTTTTTCATTTCCCCAAACACTATCTATCTAATTGATATTTCAGTTAAGAATTTGTAAATTATAAATTAAGACAGTGTAGTTATCATTTAATCTTTAATTAGTACTTTGTGGGGATTTGGCAATTTTATTTATTGGTAAAAGAGATGTTACATGTGCCTCTAATGTAAATAAAATAACTGGCTTACCCATTTCTAATGAAAAGGTGAATTTTTTTAAACCAACAAGCTTTGTATTAGTTGCACTGATTTGTCATCTTCTATCTGTCATCACCTGTTCACACAAGTCAGTCAAGAGTTCTGAACTTTCCGGTTTTGGTGCTCTACGACGTGCAGTATACGGAGCATAGTCCCAGCTTCAAACATTAATAACTTTCATTGTTAATTCTCAATTTGAGCTTGCTAACCCCCCAAGCAGAGATAAGGGCCAGTTTTAGGTAAGTGCTACACGTGTTGTTTGCTTATAACATAACTTTGCCATCAAAATTTTATTTAGAAGACTCCTCAAATTTTGACCGGCTGACTAAAAATTGACCAGTCTTATTTTTTAGATTGGTGGAATGACATGTTCATCCTGCGTCCATCGCATCGAATCGCACATGGCACAGAGACCTGGCGTTCTCTCTGTCTCTGTTGCCCTGGCTACCAACAGGGGTCATTTTGTGTTCGACACCGATCGTACTGGTGCAAGAGATATTATAGACGCAGTCAAGGACCTCGGATTCGAAGCTGCTTTAGTTGACAAACAGCAGGACTTGCATAATGCTGATCACAAAATCATTTTGAGAAGGTAAGTATATATGTTTTTTCTATTTTTATTAAACATAATACTTTTTACAAACGTGTGAAAATGAAGAGAAAATAATTCCTACTCGCATACATATTACACACATGCCAACTTGTGTTGGGGGTCATTTACAACTCAAAAAGAAACTGTACCATAGAGGTCCATCTGTTATTAAAATCTTCGAATTTTAGATTATTGTAAAGTAATTATTTTTCAGTTTTGAAATACTCAAAGACTTCCCTTTTAAAGTATTTCAGATTGGGAGTCGTGTTTTTAAGATGCTGCCAATAAATAAGAAGTTTTTCTAGGCATACATTTAGAATAATTACATCTAGTCCTTCAATCTTTCCAAAAATATAAATTTGAAAGCTTTTAAATTAACGATCTTCTGGTTTTGTTTATGAGCCAATCATCAACTGAAATCCAGAAAGACCTTAATTACAGTTCTAATACAGATGGGTAATGTCCTCTGGCACACTTCACAAAATGTTCTTAGATCTGTATCTTTAACTCCAATCTTATATAAAACTAAGTTTATTGGTGTTAACCAATGTATGAAATTAATCTGAAACCATCTCAATCTAGGTAATAAAATAGTCATTCATATTTTCGTGATACATTTGGGAGTCTGCTTTTCATTCATCAAAGTTTCACCTTTGATCTCTACATTATGGTATTTTTGATCGGCATTTGCCCGAGGCTATGTTCTTGCATCGTATGATGCAATTTAGCTGGAGGAGACACATATTTAGTTTATGGGAGTGTCACCTTGGATGTAAGAAGCATAACTTAAGAATTAAAACCTTCAGTTATCTTATTGCATAAGGCATCAGGCCACCTCCCCTCTTCTTTTATCTTTTTGTATTTTCCATTGATAAAAATATGTCCTGGTTTGCCTCATTTTTCAATGCATACTTCTGGGCTGTTTTCACAGCCCTAAGAAGTCAAAATGGACCTGAAAAATTTGGGAAGGTGAGTACATGGACTCCAATTTTTGGAAGTGAACACTCGTTGTTGTTTTGCTCTTGGTAAATACTATTTGATTCTTCAATAGTGTCTGCTAACTGAGTAGAGTGTTTTTCATTTCAGTTTCTGCTTTTTATCTCTACGTGAAATGCTCTATTCTTTCAGTAAACAACATATTAAATTGTGTGCAGTTTTTTTAAAAACTAAATTGGGAAAAACTAACGGTGAAATTTCATTTTTGCTTATTTTATTTTTGTCCTGCAGGTGGCGTAACTCGTTCTTTCTCTCGCTGTTCTTTGGTGTCCCCTGTCTCGTCGTCATGATGTATTTCATGTTCTCTATGATGGCCTGCCATGCCAATCATCCCAAGCCAACGGCCACGCCCACCAACACCAGCGCTGGGAACAGCACCACACACACTGACCCCTGTAGGCACGCGCTAGTTCTACCTGGCTTGTCTCTGGAGAATCTGCTGCTCTTCGTGTTGGCCACACCTGTACAGGTAAGGAGAATACTGCAAAAGAACATTGTATTGAGCTGATCACCCAGTTGTAGTGTGTCTACTGTGGCCGTAGAACATGTCCTCGGAATTGGGCAGATGTTTTGCATAAGTTATGCATCTAGTACTGGATTTGGTGATGGCAATGTGACCTTTCCCTTTTAAGCTGGTCAGGGCTGTTGCGGCAAAATCCATTTGGGAGGGGAGGGGGGGGGACGGCAGTTGAAGTGAAAAATAAGGGTGGTTGTCTCATGAATGAAATTTAAATTATGGGTGGTCCTTCTTGAAAGAAGTAAGTCAATAAAAGTAGGTGGTGTTTTTTGTTGGTAAATGTGTTCAGGTGGGTATTTTCAGCCATGAGCAGACTTCTTAATTTCACTTCGTTTGGCAGGTACTAAAATTATTCAAAAGCAAAAGAATCAAACCCATTTTGTTAATGTACAGTGTGCAATATGAACACTATGCCATTACTCAAGTCATGGACAACTTGATTGCAGACACATGTTGTACAGTCACATTAGAATGAAAATAACTGCAACACTAAACTGGTGTTAACACGTCTAAGAGATTTTGATGATTTTTTTAATAAAAAATATGAGCCAAATAAGTTCCAATATTCACTTGGCAGAGCAGCCTAAAAGCATTCGTGGAAACAATTTGAGATTCGTAGATTCATGAAATTGGAAAAATCTTATTGGAATTACAGACACCTGGTGGACAGAGATACCTGGTGGCTGCCTAAAGTATTGCTCACAGGTGTCCGGCTTTGAAAAGCACGTTTCTTATAACTGACATGAGTTGTGATATCATTATGGAATTTTTCTGCACCCACGAAACTTTTGTGGTCGCATGTAGGCTGTATCTTGTCTGTCCGTCCGTCCATCTGTCGTCATCATTTCTTGTCTGTCAATTATATCAAGAACCGTTTGGTGGATCATGATGAAATTTGGTATAAGGGTACTTGGTTGGGATGCGCCAGCACCAGTCGATTTTTGGACAGATTTGGCTACTGTGGTACCTCGGCCATGTTGGACGTTTTAGTTTTCGACAAGCCATTCCTTGTGGGTCGATTATCTCAAAAACTGCTTTACGGATCACAATGAAATTCAATACAAAAATATATGACGAGAATGCACGTGCACCAGTCGATTTTTGGACTGATTCAGCTATTGTGGCACCCCATTAGTTTTCAACTGCTCAAGTCATCCTTGTTCGGCGATTATCTTGAAACCGCCTAACGCATCATGATGACATTTGGCACAGAGATAGATGGTGGGAACGTGCCGGCACCAGTCGATTTTTTACAGATTTGGCTGCTGTACCATTCCGTGTTGGCCATTTTAATTTTTGATAAGACAGGTTGATTATCTCAAAAACCCCTAGGCGCAACTGGGTGAAATTTGGCACAAATATGTATGGCAGGGATGGATCTGCTGACAGCAATCGATTTTCGTTTCGATTTGACCACCCTCTTGGGTTGTGTCTGCTGGACCATTGTTGGCTTATGAAATGCTGAAAATCGAAAATATCTAAAGAGAATAAAACCTAACATGTACATTACCATGTGCAGTTCAAGCGTAATTTTAAGATATTCCGCGTGGTTGCATTTTATACTTCAACCAAATCCAAAATTATGGGTGGTGGATTGGAGAAATACAAGAAAAATATGGGCGGTGGGTAAGCAATGAAAGTGCCTTCCCCCTCCCATACATTTTTCACTGGAACAGCCCTCAGTTAGTTTTATATCTTTGTTTTAATTCTGATGTAGGTAATAAACTAAATGAATTATTTGTTAAAGTAAAATTTTGAAATTGATCCACGTTCCTGGATTTCTCGTTCTCATTACTGTAATTGATGTAGCTGGTTTTACTTAGCTGAGAACACCAGACAACCTTGGGCAGTTTGTAAACATAAGTTGATTTAAATACTCACAGATTTACTGTCTTTTCCAGTTCTTAGGTGGGCGCTATTTCTACGTACAGGCATACAAAGCACTTAAACACCGCACCACCAACATGGACGTGTTGATTGTACTAGCCACCACCATTGCCTACGTCTACTCTGCTATCAGTGTGTTGGCCGCCATGGCGCTGCGCATGGACGGCAGCCCGCGGACGTTCTTCGAGACATCACCTATGTTGCTTATGTTCATCGCACTCGGCAGGTGGCTTGAGCATATCGCCAAGGTAACAACCCTGTGATGTGTTAAGGAGAATTGAACATTGTTCTAGGGATTTGAAGATTATTGTATAGTTTTGGTATATTAATGGTGAATAAATTGTTTCGTTTTCAGTGAGTTCTAATTGATTGCCAACTAACTGTCTGCTAAGTGTATCTTTTGTTGTCAGCAAAAAAAAATTCATTTTGCATAATTAGTACTTGTTTTTCATTTGGGTAAATCACCATTGGCAATGCAGTCAGGTATACCTCAGTGCCCTTCCAATTCAGTTGTATTAAACGTAAGTAAACTATCTGCCTGTCTTCCAGGGTAAATCTGGCATTACTCTTGCAACTGTTGAATTTTAGCTCGGATCCAAACTCTCCTATCTTGGAATTTCTAAATTCTAAAAATGTCCAAAACTGACAATTAGTTGATATTTTGTGTTTTTCCTGTATCCTCCACTTTGGTTCTCAGTCTCCTCTTATCTTGCAGGGTAAGACACTGTGTCCTTCACTTTGTTCTCAGTCCCCTCTTATCTTGCAGGGTAAGACACTGTGTCCTTCACTTTGTTCACAGTCCCCTCTTATCTCACAGGGTAAGACACTGTATGCTTCACTTTGTTCTCAGTCCTTCTTATCTTGCAGGGTAAGACACTGTGTCCTTCACTTTGTTCACAGTCCCCTCTTATCTTGCAGGGTAAGACACTGTATGCTTCACTTTGTTCTCAGTCCTTCTTATCTTGCAGGGTAAGACACTGTGTCCTTCACTTTGTTCACAGTCCCCTCTTATCTTGCAGGGTAAGACATCCGAGGCTCTTACTAAACTGATGTCACTTCAAGCCACCGAGGCGCTTCTCGTGGACGTAGACAAGGAAGGCAACATCTTAAAGGAGAAAAAGATTAATGTGGAGCTCGTGCAGCGGGGAGACATTCTCAAGGTCAGTTGGTCTGTGTAAGGAGGGCAATCCTGTCTATTGTTATGGATATGGTGCTATGCAATGTTTTGTTTGTTTGGCCTTTTTGTAAGACATGACCAGTATAAAACATGTTTCCACCTACTTTGTCTCGACAGTGATTAGAAGGGAATTTTGTTGCTATTTACTGGATTATTATGCGCCCACATATTTATATGTGGACGCATTATGCCGTCATCTCTGTCCGTCCGTCCGTCCGTCCGTCCGTCCGTCCGTCCGTCCGGGCGGCGTCCGTCCGGCGTCCGGCGTCTGGCGTCCGGCGTCCGCTGCTCTATCTCCAAAACCCTTTGACATACGTTCATGAAATTTGGCACATATGTTCCATTCATGAATGGGACGGCATGTGCGAACTTTCGGACGGATCCGACTACCGGTGTGCCCCCTAGTGGCAATTTAAGTTTTTTACGCTTACCTTTGTATCTTCAAAAGTCCTGAACGGATTTTCTTGAAATTTGGTATGTAGGCACCTAGTAGTGAGATGACGCTATCCTGCCGTTTTCAGATGGATTCGACATAGTTTGCGCCACCTAGTGGCCATTTTTAGTGTTTTCGAGTCTGTTTTTGTGCTTCCACCCCTCTATCAACCAAACCGCTCAAAGGATGATTGTGAAAATTGGCATGTATGTGCTTACTATGTAGAGGACGGTTGACGATGATTTTCCGACGATTTCGACTACTGTGGCGCCTCCTAGTGGCAGTTTTTTGCGCCTATGGCTGTATCTCCTAAACCGTTCGCAGGATCTTTACTTAATTTAGGAAGTGTATTTAT
>NMRA01000098.1:168383-242514 GCA_002633005.1 Phoronis australis | reverse complement strand
CTCGAATGTATGTGCTAGCTCATTTTTGGGGGGTCCTTTTTTGGTTTCTGCCGGACCCATTCCAGAGTGCAATTTGTCTGTCATGGGTCATTTGGTGTTCAGTGCGGTACTATTGTTCGTTTAAAATCAGTTTTGGCCGGTACCTCGAAAATCTAGTCTAGCTCAAATTTTTGATGGCATACCATGGTTGAGATTTTTAGGGGTTTCTGCCGGGCACAACCCAGAGTGTAATTTGTCTGTCATAGGGGTTTTAGTGATCTGTGACATGTATTGAATCATATGGAATTGGTTTTGTGTGGTACCTCGAATGTATGTGCTAGCTCATTTTTGGGGGGTCCTTTTTTGGTTTCTGCCGGACCCATTCCAGAGTGCAATTTGTCTGTCATGGGTCATTCGGTGTTCAGTGCGGTACTATTATTCGTTAAAAATCAGTTTTGGTTGGTACCTCGAATATCTAGTCTAGCTCATTTTTTGGACTGTTTGTAAGGCCCCCAGGGGTCACACCCAGAGTGTAGACAACGGCAGACGTCCATTTCTGTACATACTGAGGTGGACTTTAAATGCTCCCGTGGTCAGATGTTGGTACCTCGTTCATCTATGCTAAGTGCTCTGGGCTGCCGGTCTAATCCTGTCTATTGTTGCGGATGTGGTGCTATGCAATGTTTTGTTTGTTTGGCCTTTTTGTAAGACATGACCATTATAAAACATGTTTCCACCTACTTTGTCTCGACAGTGATTAAAAGGGAATTTCGTTGCTATTTACTGGATTATAATAGAGTTTTTGTCGCTAGATGTTATGAAATAAAGTATTGCCTAGCGTTTAGATAAGTTCGGCTTATACAGACCATTTGCACAATATGCGTGACATCTCATTGACCAGATCTTTATTGGGATATGTGGTTCCAAAAGTATTTGACCTTATTATATTTGACCTATTGTATTTTCCAGGTTGTTCCGGGTGAGAAAGTACCTGTAGACGCTCGTGTCGTTGACGGACACTCTATGTGTGATGAGTCCTTGATCACTGGCGAATCAATGCCCGTTTCCAAGAAGCCAGGTATGTTGACTGTTCATGTTAAACTAGTAATTGTGAGTATTTACAATGAAATTTTTGTTTGTTCTCTACTTGTAAAATTAAATCCAGTGATTTCTGTTCAGTGGGTTTCATGTAAGTCTCGCAAGTCACCTAAAGATGTCAGGCTTTGTGACTTGATCACGGATTAACCAATCATTGTGTGTTACAATTCTGTCTTGATTGATGTTGTCTCCACCATCAACAATAAAGATAATGAATGTACGTGTTGTCTAGGATTTAAGTAATTTTTTAATCCAACCAATACTGAGCTTGTTTAAGGATTTCTGAGAATCAATTTCATTCTCGTTTAAATGATTATATAATGCTTGCACCTGACTATAGACAACAATATCGTCATTGTGTACTGTTAGGTATACAATACATAATACTCTTGTGCGTGTCCATTAACAAATGAGTTCTCTTATCCAGGTTCATCTGTTATTGGTGGTTCTATCAACCAGAACGGCATGTTACTAATCAAGGCAACCCACGTGGGTGCTGACAGTGCCCTCTCTCAAATTGTCCGCCTGGTGGAGGAAGCTCAGACTTCTAAGGTAAGAAGAGAGTCGCGCTTTGAGCAAAGGGGTGTGTTGCGTTAAGCAAGGGGGTATTTCATTTTGAAAAAGAGGCACAGGTCAAAGAGTACCACACTGAAAAAGTCACTTTGAAGAAGTCACTTTGAGCAGGGAGGCATAAATCTTGAACAGCAACTACGACCGTGGCATTTGCTGAGACTGTGTCATATGCTTTATGCTATAGTGAGGTATATGTGTGTGTGTGTGTGCATGTGTGTGTCCGTGTGCGGTACCTGCTGGTATTTGCTTACAAAGTGTAACCAAGGTATTTCATAATATTGTTTACATAGTATAACTGAGGTATCTCCTAATACTTGATGCACATCCAAAACACTGCTTTAATTTTGTAACAAAGCAAATCTCCAGTAAACACCAAAATGTGTATTTCAACTTAACACTTACATTTCATTTCGGTTGCACATGACATGCGCTCAATTCCATTTAGGCCAAAGTAGGAAGCACCCTTCTCCGAGACCTGTCGCTAGCTAAGTGCCCGACACATACAGTCACGTAACAAAGGCTATACAGCGCACTGAGACGCAACAAAGACATTAAGCATAAGAATAAATTAATAATAGCAACTAAATAAGCATAACAATAAACGAAGTACACTTACTGACATCTCGACATCATTAACATACAATATGCAAAACAAAGCGCTGTGAATTGAAGGATAATGGGAAACATTCAGTCTCCTCATATCACAGACATCACAATGTAAATCCCACTTCCAGCATGGCAACACTTAGCGTGCTCAGAACAGCAGCAGCAGGAGAAAAAATTTGAGACCTACGATGTCCTTACCATCCAAGATCTCCGACCTATTCACAGATTTATGGATCCAGCACCATCTGCCGCCCTCACAGAATATACACTGTTTCTCCCAGACAATACGATAAGGAATTGAAACAAACACATTCTGAATTTTATTCCTCCCCATGATACTGTGATCTCTCAAAAATACCATTGCACCAACCGAAAATGATTGGGTAAACACACGGGTATCATTTCTAGCTTTATTCCTATCATTCAAAGTGTCGGTAAAATACTGAGCACGCTGCCAAGTGTATTTCATTTTAGCTGCTCACAACTTTATTACTCGTCTGTGCAACCATCTGCCAGATTCGTTGCATCAAAATACAGAGAAAATCTGAAGGAAATTTCGGTTCCCTGCCAAAAAACAAGAAAACGGAGAGTACTTAGTAGTGCTGTGTGGAGTAGAATTATACGACATCACCAGATCATGCACATACGCCGGCCATTTACGCTTGTGATCTATTGGCAAAGTTTTCAACAGATTATGCAGTGTGTGATTAAAACGCTCGCATATGTCATGTAACTGAACGCTATGCGTTAAGGTGTGAAATACACATTTTGGTGTTCACTGGAGATTTGCTCTGTTACATTTAAACATCTTCTTTTCAAATCCCTGAACGACCGAAGCACCATTAAAACAAACAACTGTACTTCACTATAAAGTGCCTCATGTTCTTAAATTGTTGACAAAATACTGTAAGACTTCCTGTCAGAGAAAGGTCAGACACTGTTTGTAGTAAACAGTCTGTTTAAAAACTTGGCCACTTGACTATCGTATTTGCCCTAATAAGCACCCATGCCCCTATAAGGACCCCCACGCATATTCAGACTTCGCTGAAATAAGCGCCCAGCCCGTGAAGGTGTATATGTGAAAAATGTCTTACCTGCAGTCCTGAAATTCTACAGTAACGTCTTCAATTTGTGAACAAGATCCGACAGTCCTGAAAAAATCATTGTGCTTGGAATTTCTAAACCACCAATGTCGCCACTATGTCGGTATTTAGCCGTGACTATGCACTTCAAACTTCCTCCATGCTTCAAAAATAATGTAAAAGTTTTGCTGATTTCGTGAGGAACGTGTCCCACTGTGGTCTGGTCTTTCAGAACAGACACAGTGTACTTGTCAACGGGATTGAATCATTCACATAATTTCCAATTCTTCCTGAACAGGATTCCAAATTTCTTTAAACGCGTGAAAACCGCAAGTCGTCAGCTGAATGGCAAACTTTGAGTACCAGTCTTCGATACTACTCATGAAATTATGGGTGGCATAGCATCGGCAAGAAATAACTTGGCACTGATTTCTGAAAGTTTCTAATGCTGTGAAAAACTGTTGCGTTATTTTTAAGAGGAATTGTTTAATTTTAAACTGTTTAATTCATTCATAATTGGTGTGCCATGACATTAGTATATATCAGCCTTACCAAGACATTTTAATAATAGACGAGACTAACAAGTCCTAAATATAACACCTTCTGCGTTACTGCTTGTGTTCTTTAATTGCAATGCACACCTAGATTGTTACATTGCACTTACTCTGAAGAATATAAATCGGTAAATAAAACAACAAGAATGGATCAACTGAAATTTGAAATTTTCGGATGTAACAACTTCCTTTATCAACAAAAATGGAAATAAAGTAAAATCAAACACAAAATGACAAATGAACACTGATGACATGCATGCATTCGCTCACTCACACACAGGCACGCACACACACACACACACACACACACACACACGTATACACACACACACACACACACACAGACGTCACACAACAACAACATTGTGTGTTCGTCGAGAGATTTTTCTTGTGTTGTGGGGTACGACCTCGCGCAGATTTGAGCTTAACTTGCTGTTAATCCCGACTCTGCAGGAACTTAAAAATCTTAGGGACCCTGTTTGGAAAACTTAAGTGAGAATTTCAAGTAATTTATTGAGTCGAAACTATTTTTATTCATGCTGACATATCGACGTTCGCAAGGCAGTGATGTTTGCCTTGGAATTTCAGCATAATTTTCTGTAAAATGATTATGATAATATTCAACAATGAAATTTGATAGCAATGCACCACAGTTTTGAATAAAATCTGTCGTAGGTTAGAGATACATCCTAGCTTCCAATTTCACCCTTTTCGAAGACTGGGTTTTAACCGCTTTACGTTACAATAAGAGCCCCCCCCCGAAACAAATTTTTGTAAGTGCCTGGGCACTTATTAGGGCGAATACGGTAATTCTGAAGATACCATGACACTACTGTACAAAACTTTTTTTACTCATCTCTGTTCTAGGCACCTATTCAACNATTCATGCTGACATATCGACGTTCGCAAGGCAGTGATGTTTGCCTTGGAATTTCAGCATAATTTTCTGTAAAATGATTATGATAATATTCAACAATGAAATTTGATAGCAATGCACCACAGTTTTGAATAAAATCTGTCGTAGGTTAGAGATACATCCTAGCTTCCAATTTCACCCTTTTCGAAGACTGGGTTTTAACCGCTTTACGTTACAATAAGAGCCCCCCCGAAACAAATTTTTGTAAGTGCCTGGGCACTTATTAGGGCGAATACGGTAATTCTGAAGATACCATGACACTACAACTGTACAAAACTTTTTTTACTCATCTCTGTTCTAGGCACCTATTCAACAGCTTGCTGACAAGATCGCGGGCTACTTTGTTCCTGTCGTCTGTGGCCTGTCAACCGCCACGCTGATCGTCTGGTCTATCATTGGTCTGGTTGATGTTAAATTAGTCGACCCCACATGGGATGTAAGTAGAGAAATGCTCATATTAAAACGTTTTAGGTTTAAAAGTAGTCGTGCAGCCACCATGTGTGGGTGTAATCATGCCATTCATGTTTATTGCTGGCCTGCGTTCATTGTGTATCTTTATTTGTGTTATTCCATGGAATAGGGTAGCTATAGTCAAAAACTTTATTGTTACGGATCTATCCGCCTTATTCATTCCTTTTGTCTGCAGTGTTGGTAACAGCTTCTCCATTGGTTTCATCATCATCCTGATTGAATTGACTCTTAATCACTCCTCATGTTTATGCCTTTTCATAGGAGACAGATCACATGAACCAGTATGAAGTTGTCTTCGAGCACGCTTTCAAATTCGCCATCACTGTTCTGGCTATAGCCTGCCCATGCTCCCTGGGACTTGCCACTCCCACAGCGGTAATGGTAGGCACCGGGGTGGGAGCTACCAATGGGATACTCATCAAGGGGGGTGAGCCATTAGAGAGTGCTCACAAGGTAGGTGTTAGCGTGTTTTGTTTACAGTGTATTTTAAACATGCTCTTACTATTGTAGTGGTTGTGATCTAAGCTGCCAAAGGGATTCTCATCAAGGGCGTGAAATCCTTGAAAAGGATTGCACGATACATTAATTGTAATAATTATTGCAAAATGTGCCGCAAATAATCGGATGTAGTTCTGTTTTGCGGGAATCGGAATCTGATTTTTGTATTCAAAATCATACTTAAGATTATTTTAAAAATTTTCAAGTCTGCTTTAGTGTGTACTCGAAGATAGTGTCTATTACTACATGCTTGAGAACATTTTGGTTTATGTGGGTGACTGTGTGATGCTAGTTTGCATTTGATGACCCCAGCATTAAAGGTAGAAGTTCGTTTCTGAATGGGAAATCTAGCTGTCATTGAGTGCAAGCATGCACCAGAAACTAATCTGTGTAACCCATAATACAGTGCATCATACTTGAGCTTATGGTAATGGACACTTACTATGGGTTTGTACAATGGTAAAGCGGAAAATACCAAAAATAATTTGGAGCTCAATTTTGAGTACAAAGACTGGATGTCAGACCCTGATCATGACTCAACATGTTGTCTCTGGAGGTGAATTCTCCTTCCTATTAGAAATTCGGCTTGCGCTTAGTCATCATGATGTTTCTTCATCATGGCATTGTAGTCAGTGTCGTTTTGCCTTTATTTATTTCTGGTGTAATTTGTTTAATAATTGTGAGCTTGCCATGTACAGTAGTTGTAATCATTTAATTTGAAATTGTTATTAATTAAAAGTAGTGAAGTATTGCTTTGTTCTTTTGCTCTGTAGGTGCGGAGCATCGTGTTTGACAAGACAGGTACCATCACACACGGGGTGCCACGGGTGTCCAAAATCGCCATGTTTGTCTCTGGCAGTGTCTGCACGTTCCGCCATCTGTTGGCCATCGCAGGAACTGCTGAGGCCAGCAGTGAACACCCCATTGCCACCGCCATTGTAAAGTACGTCAAGAAGGTAAATTTCAATTGTACATTCATTAGTTTATGATGGGCATAGTGACGCATATAGTGACTTATGGAGTATAATAAGCACATGTCAACATTTGTGAAAAGTAGTTTGAAAGCTCACTTCTGTTTGGTTTTTGAATGTGACGAGATTGCTTGTAGTGAGTAAGTTTGAAAATGAAGTGGTCTTTCTTATCATGTTATTTTGCTAAATGTTTTGTTAAATGTTTAATATGCTAAAAGAAGAATTGTTAGAAAATGTAAAACCAAAGAAGATTGATAAGAGGAGTTCTTGAACTAACTGTAGGACATATGAGTATGCCTAACTTTTCTGCCTCACTGCTTTAATATTCCTGTCAGTAGATTTTTTTCAAAATATGACTTTTTGGTACCTATAGTTGCTTTAACACTGTATTTAGAAGGCTGTTTTGAAACTGCTTTGAATTCTTATTTCTTACATTTTTTCCCTCACATATTTCACAATGCCTTGAAATTAATTAATTCAATGTAATGTTGCCACTACTTCACTTGACTGCAATTTAGTTGGGAACTACTTTCTGTCACAGCGTCTGAACACGGATAAAGTGGGCAAAACCAGTGACTTCCAGGCAGTACCCGGTTGTGGGCTGAAGGTGAAGGTCAGTGGGATTGAGGCGATGATGAGCCAGGCGTCCGACCACGTGATGAATGGGTTGAACCGCAGCGAAAGCAACTCTAGTTATCATGTGACAGTGACAGGCGTGAACGAGAACCAGCAGGTTTTGCCGTCGTCTGATATATTGGCGGGTAGGTGATGAGCGCAGTAATATTAACACACTGTTTTTGAATACTTGGGGGCTGTCCTCTCAAAGATCTTAAGACTGGTTGCAGCTAAAATGAGAGTTTCTAATCAATGTTTGTTGTCTAACAACTCGTTAAAATGTGATTTATGAAGTTGGACTTTTAACTCAAGTGTGAACTACAGTCACTTGAAAGCAATGTTTTGCTTTTGCAAAAAAGGCACAGTCACCATTGCAATAACATGCCTGCAATTGTCTTATCTACCATGATCGCACTTATGACCTTAGATAAAATGTGCCCAAGATTTCTAAATGTTTGTACATTCTTTGTATTTTATTATTTTTATTGATTTCATGGTTTGAGATTGAAACATTAAAGCACTGTCTGTCTCTTAAAAGTTGTAAAGGTGGAATAATAGTTGTTAATGCTGTGTTTAAGATGTATACGTTGCTGCAGATATTGGAGCTGCTGCGTCTAAGACCTATGACGTGCTGATTGGCAACCGAGAGTGGATGAGTCGCAATGGGTTTGACATTACGAATGAGGTGGACGACACAATGGCGGAGTGTGAACACAAGGGCCACACAGCCGTCTTATGCGCAATTGATGGTAAGATTCGGACCTCAGACATTTATGAATGCGAGGCTCTCAGAGCAATTTCACCTTGGCCCAAGCATGCCAAACTTTTGTACACGAGATTTGACCCAATTAAAATTTACCAATGGTGTTATACTTCGATTATACTGTCTTTTAGATTTTGCCCTATGTCTTTGGTCAGTTTTTTAGTCTATAAGGACCCTCCTGATGGTGTATAGGGACCCTCCTGGTGGTGTATAGGGACCCTCCAGTTGGTGTATAGAAACCCTCCTGGTGCTGTATAGGAACGCTCCTGGTGGTATATGTTGGTATGTCTGCTTTAGAGCAGGTCGCAAAGGGTACACATTACTTTCATAAGATACACTTATTGACAAAGACGAGTATATATAATTTATTATTAAGTGGTTAGAAAAAATAAGAAGAAAATCTTGGTATCTGTGTACCTATTTTGTTGATCTCTGGTCTCTGGAAATTCAAACTGAGATAAAAATGAGGTAACTTCATAATTTTCACGCCCAAGTTCATTTGAAGGTTTCATTTTTGAACACACAAATGTTTGCTAATTGTATTCCTTGACTGACAACCTGCGCACTCCCTTTAGGTCATTTGGTTGCTATGTTGGCTGTGGCAGACATGGTCAAATCAGAGGCACACCTGGCTGTATACACACTACGCAAGATGGGCCTGGAGGTGGCACTTCTCACTGGTGACAACGTGAAAACGGCCAAGGCCATAGCAAAACAGGTAAAGACATTTCCACTGCACTTCCATCCATCAGCCAATTCTGTGTGACAGAGGTTTCTTCAAAAGTAACAAATTATTTTCGTTCGGTATTTGGTGACAGTGTTGTCCTGTGGTCTTGTGATACCATTAAACTGTAGATATCCCTCATGAAAGTTAGGATTTACGAGGTCAATATCGGGCAAGAACCCAATCCGACAAATTTGCTTATAGACGAGTTAGCAGTGAATGGATAAGTTGCCGAAAGGCATGTTTGTCTAAATTTTTTTGTTGCTATGTTTCATGTTGGTATTTAGCAGTGCCATCACGTCTTCCACAATTTCTATCTAGGTCGGTATTAACAAGGTGTTTGCTGAGGTCTTACCATCGCACAAAGTAGCCAAAGTGAAGCAGATCCAACAAGAAGGGTATAAGGTCGCAATGGTGGGTGATGGGGTCAACGACTCGCCTGCGTTAGCACAAGCCGACGTCGGCATAGCTATAGGAACTGGCACCGACGTGGCAGTAGAAGCAGCAGACGTCGTGTTGATTAGAGTGAGTCGGAGTGTGACCTTCCTTTGTGACCGTGTGATGTCACAGTTTTTATACACGCAAGCAGCTGTAAACCTGCCTTTCGTTACAAAACTGAATTTTGATTTAGACCAATTGCCATTATCAAATTGGTCTCAAAATACTTGTTAGTCGTATTTTAGGCAATTTCAAGGTTTTTAAAGAGCTGGTAGTTCGTTATTGCTTGAGATCAAGCTCTACATCTTGCTAATAATCACGGCCTGTAATTTCATGCGCCAGGCGTCATCTCAAGGAATAATGAACGGTTAGGACTTTGCAAAACCCAGAAATCACGTCCCACCTGAGTAAAGAACAAGTCATGACCAACTTTATAGTGGCAAGTGATCTTAGTAATCAAAAGTTTGCTTCGTGGAGAATATGTGTGATAATATGGCACTGGGATTTTTTGATAAGTTGTCATTTAAGTTAAATGTATGTATTGCAAGTTGTCCCTTTTGCTCATTCTGTGACTGTATAATGCACTCTACGTAGTACCTCGTGAATATTCTGTGGTTTCACATTTGGTAATTGCCATTTTCTTTTTTGCTGTCTTCTCTAACTTTATCGGGTCTGCTATACCTAACCTATAGAGATCGTTACGTACAAAAGATTTGTTTTCTGAATTTGCTCTTCTGTTCATCGAAAAGATGGAAAATGTAAATTTGACAAATTTTGCTTTTGTGATGGAGTCCTTTGCATGAATTTCGCATAGATGCTTAGTCTTGCTGTATGTATTAAGTGGTACATGTCTGCCTTCAGAATGACCTGCTAGATGTGGTGGCGGCCATGAGCCTCTCCAAGAAGACGGTGTGGCGCATCCGGCTCAACTTTGGCTTCGCCACCATCTACAACTTACTCGGCATCCCCATCGCTGCTGGCGTCTTCATGCCTATCGGGCTTCAGCTCCAACCATGGATGGCGTCCGCTGCCATGGCAGCCTCGAGTGTTTCCGTGGTGACGTCCTCGCTGTTTCTGAAACTGTAAGTTATGGCATAGACCTGTAGCTAGGACGTGTGTGGACTTGAGCGAAGTGGGTGGCATAATGGACTGGCCTTCAGATTGTATGCTTTGATATCTGTTCTTGTAATAGATTGAGTAATGTTTGTTTCTGAACTACAGTACAAGACAAAAGTATTCAGAAAAATGACTGAGAATTCCCCGTCATGACGGTTAGGTGGAAGTTAAATTCATCCTCAGAGTAGTCTCCCCTGATGACCAAGAATGTAGGGGAGTTAACAGTAAAGTTGGCCATTTTGCAACCACAATTTTGTGGCCCTAATAGTTATCACTCCTAGCAAAATTACCCATCAAGACCAGGCAAATGGTATTTTGTCTAATAGCCCATATTCAGAAATGGAGTGTGCTTGTCATACTGGGATTGACTGGAGTAACCAAGTGTTCTCACATGCTGTGCGTGAACTGTATAAACAAAGATGAACGAAGAAAATTTGTCACGTTGCTGGGGCTGTTGTAAACAAGCGCTTTGAATCGTGCACCGTAGCAGAGCTCAATCGTTTGCTGCATTAAGCAAAAAGGGCGTCAAAATTGTTGCAAGACAAATACTAGTTTTACAGTTTTTTTACCCCTTTTCACCCTAATTTGCACTTACATATAAATTTTGTAGATATGCTGCTAAAGCGTTTAACATTTTTTCGGGCTTTTGAGTGATGTTGTTCACTAGAAAATCACGTCCAGAGGACAAAAACTTGAAAGCGTTAGAAGACGAATCACTTTACTCGATCTACCACATGACTGAATTAAATGACCTTCCAAACCATGTATCTGGATGTCTCTCCAACTTGCTGACAAGTAATAGCTTAATAAACACAAAATGATTATTTTCACTATGATATTATTAGTACTCAGCTTTGCTTCAGATCTGCACTTTTCCAAAGTGTTGTCTGGTGTGAACAAGCTCAGCAGACGACCGAAGCAAGGGACAGTATAATCAAAAGCTTTTTCAGATACCCCCATTTGAAATAAACCTGACCACTCCTTAGTGTTATTGGCTATGACTCACTTCTGATATGAGGGTACACAGCTTTTAAAAAGGCACAAGTTTATGCACAAGACGAACTCACTAAACTTGCCCTTATCTCAAGCTCTGCCAATGTTTTTCACCAATAAGTTTTTAGCCTCTGGATTTTTGGGAACTCGTAATACTTCAGATGCTGCTGTTTCTTGTTGTTATTAAAACATCCAGCCACACAACAGCTAAATCATCACTACGTTTACAGGCCACCGTTATCAGCCGGGACAATGCAAAGTGGTTACTGATATATCCCAAGGTGCACCGTGGCACCAGAGGCTACGGCTTTCAAAATGTTGGATCTGCATATTGGCTATTACTTTTGTCATTTGCTTTGATACTGTGCAAATCTTGGATCATGCTGTGTCCAGGAATATGTTGCGTAAATCCAAGACATTAGCTATGAACTTAAAGTGAAAAATCTTCACTCTTGTGGTATGCTAACAGTGATTTTTGACCCATAATTCATGAAGTCTGTCCTATAATTCAGTATTTTGACCAAATAATCCTTCAGTGGTCGCCATTGTGTTGGGTTATTTTAGTAAGGTCTCGAACAGGTTGGTGCAATACTCACATGATTTTATTTCGTTTTGCTTTTTGGCAAAATTCGTGGGTCTACAGAATGCACCCCTGGTTGTGATTCTCTCAGTGACAGTCTGGCTTTGTATATGAGTTTGAAATGCAACAGTGAGAGACATGGAATGTAGAACAGTGGTAAGAAGGAAGAAAACATTTCCAAATTTCTTATTGTTTGATCATATCTCATTGCATTGAGACTTTGAAGAACCTATTATTCTATAGGAAAAAAAATGTCAACAGAGACTAAATGTGAATGTCCCATAGCACAGAACACAAGATTATTCGTTTTGAAATAATGAACAGTGATGTGACAGGCCGATAACTAAAGTTGACCACATGCATTTAGTAAAAAGTTATTTGGTAGCTTGTATGGTTTAAGCTTTTTATGGACATACAGTACAGTCTGGACAAAAGAAATCTGAAAAATTATCACTTTCCCGCCGTGAAAGCTTATTCTGTTAACAGGAAAAATGTCTGTTTATATCTGTTGCTGGGACAAAAGTGTAATTGCAGAATGTCAAAGTCATCTTAGTTTTAATTTCCCTTCATTCTCAGTCACGAGGAAAGACTACTCTGACTATGAATTCGGATTCAGCCCAGTCATGATGACGGGCTATTCGGCCCAGTCATGATGACGGGCTATTCGGCCCAGTCATGATGACGGGCTATTTGTCCCAGTCATGATGACGGGCTATTTCTGGTCATTTTGTGCTTGTATTGCTACAGTAAATTGTGTCTTACAAGCGCTTCAAGTTCGGTATTCTTTTGCAGCTGGAAAAAGCAGGACCGCAAGAGCCTTCTCACACCCGATTACTATACGTACGTGACACAGCAGAAGGAACAGTCTGACAGCCAGATTTCTGTTCACCGGGGAGTGGACGACTATCTGCCTGAGGGTCGTGGAAAGAGCAGCTTGAAGGGGAGCATCAAAGGTAGCATAGCCAGTGTGGTGGAGAGAATTAGTCAATTGAGTATGGGGACACGCGCGGACTACATGAAGATACCAACAGACCAAGAGATGGAGTTACTGGCAGATGATGATAACCTAAGCTTGACCACAAAGATGTGAAGATGAACAGGAAGGAGCAGTGGGTTGTGGGTGGTTCTGGTTGTCATGGAAATGACCAAGTGCAGTGTAATGGGTAGCTGTTTTTTTTAAGATCAGCTATGTAACTGTTTGATGGCGGAATGGGGTATTATTGGAAATAGGCAGCCATTTCATGATGGTATTGTTGCATTATGGGGCAGCCATTCCTGATTGAGAGCTTAATGCAACTCGTTCTGATGTATTTTATTAATTTTGTGCTCTGTGACAGAATGCAGTGTATTGCATCTATCTGTAGCTTGTGAATTGTTTGTTGGCCGTTAGCATTTTGTATTTGACGGGACGTAACGCTTATGCATTTTGCAGTCATTTGGAATTAATTACCATGACGTCACATATCTGGGATTGAATGATCACGTTTGTAATTTTAACTTGCAAGTATTGTGGGACCATGTCGTGTATTCATTGTCACAGTTCAGTTGAACTGTGTGCCATGTCGTGTATTCATTGTTACAGTTCAGTTGAACTGTGTGCCATGACAGAGATCAAATTATATCTGGGAATAAAACAGTGTAAGTTAACTAGATATCCTTGTGAGATTTAGTGATAGGCAATCGTATGGCCTGCAACGTAATTCTTGTGCTAAGAGATATTTCTTGTTCATGAAATGTTTAGTTTATGTGATTCACAACTTAATTGTTCTGTCTGGAATACATTTTAAGTAGTTTTCATTTTCAACAGTCATAATTCGATTAGGTCACTCATGCCTTCCAATCAGTTTATAGATTTGTTGTATAATTGTGTATCGTAGTGTTCAACATTTATCCTGGATCTAATATTTTCATATTAATTCAATGCAGCATTTGATATTATTATACAAGGAGTGTAGTGATGTGATTGAAATATTTATTTTTGCTACATGCCAAAGCTGTTATTTCATAAGGCAAGTTTTGTGTTTAGTTACATTATGCGCCCATAGGAGACGAGCCATCGCAGCTGTCCTAAACCCATCGAATGCTCATTATATTTTTATCCATCAGGCAACTGTTTGTAATTCTTTTGTAAAGTGACTATATTTTTCATCCCAAGTCTGTGAATCTGTTGTATGAATTTGGCACAGTATATGGAATTGCCAATAGGAAAAATTTGTTTGATATGTGTTCACACTGTCTTGTGTTCCATGCCTTTCTAATACGTACTCAGCCATTATTGGTAAATTTCAGGAGAGATAACTGCAATTTAACATCATCACTGTCTTGAACAAAAATGAGAGTTTTTCTCATCCATCCCTTTGAAGATATTTCTGTTGATTGCTTACACCTAAAATTGGAATTGATGCAATGGCCTCTAAACTGTCCATACTTTGACTCAAGTTCAAGCAATTCTGATTTGGGGTCTAAGTTTGAAATGTGAGACAGATACAGTACAGGCTAAAGCTAATCAGACAAAATAACGTGGAATCCCCGTCACGGCGGCTGGGCAGAAGCCAAATTCATCAGATTAGTCTTCAAGGTTAATTACAATTTTGACACACTAATAATTATTGCCAGTAATTTTTGCTGTTAACAGAACTGAACGCCATGACTGGGAAAACAGTATTTTGTCAGATAACTTTTGTCTTGTACTGTATGTATTTCAACCAAACCCTATTCCCATTTCTTCATTAACTGTTTATAGTCGTGTTATTAATTGCATCATATTTCCTCAAAATTTTAATAACACTGGTAAACAGTTTTCAAAAAACCTGCAGTGAAAGAGTTGTGATATATACTGAAACCAATAAACTATGTAATTGATACATGTCTGTGTTTCATCAGAAAAAAATGTACTGTGTGCAATCATTCGTGGGAAAGCTGGCGAACCATTGAACAAGAATAATTTATTGTTAAACGATACAAACCATAGGATAAAAATAATTAGCAACAACATCCCAGAAAATATCAAAGATTATTTAGCACACAAGCAGAGGTGAAGTAGTGTTGTAAACATTACAAAATAAACCAATATATCCAAGATTACAATTTACCCCACATCACTAGAAACTTCAAACTTCCATATTGTTCCATTAACACAACTACAAAAGCTGCGTTTTTGTTTCAATTAATGTACTTCTACAAATTAGTCAATATAGGAATAATTAAATAATTTTACATAATATTAAAACACAAGGCATGTTTTTTGTACAGTTGTGGCCTGATGCACGAAAATTGAAAATTGAGAATAATAGAACTACACTAAAAATTTTCTGAGCTGTTGAAGCCCTAGTACGAAATATAACTTCTTGATTTACTCCTGATACATGAAAGCCATCTCCCAATTCTTGTTACCCTGATGAACAGTAATTTTGTAACATAATTATTGGGTTAACCAAGGTAACACTCACAAACAGTAATGAACAGAACATAATGGATACAGAGGATATATAACCAGAAGCGTGTTCAATAGAGTGAGCGCCTGCGAGCAATTTGAGTGCCCTCGTCCTGAACAGCTGTGTTTACGTTAGCGCTTGCGAGCGTTCACAAACAACCTCAGGAGCATGTTTGCTTAGATTTCCAAGATGGCGTCCTGCGAAAGCTTCCCGTCTGCACCATATGAACCCCTTATGGTTCTGCAACACGAAAACTAACCTCAAAAAGTTGACTGACTCATCCGAAAGTGCGACTTAAATTGCGGGTCGTTGTAGCGACAAACAGTTTCCTCGAAGTAATGTTCCATTCTTGTCGTTCCAAGGCCTTCACGGTTGTTGTCTTGGGCTGCTGATATTAATGTTAGCAAAGATTCATAAGTCATCGCTCAGTACGCCATAGGAAGGACGTTACGCTCATTGGCTAAGACGTTCAACACAATCTGCTTCAGAGTCACCATACTGGATCGCACAGTGAGCGCTCACAGTTGTTCAGGAGCTGTTTCTTGTATTTGCGAGTACACGCTAGCGGGCGCTCACTCTGTTGAACACGCTTCAGGTCTATTATAATACTGCGACACTTTGACTAGATGACTACAGATGTATCACAAGGTTATTCGCAGCTCCACTGGACTCCAGAGGCACAGCAGTGATGCTGTAATGCATGGGTCCTACAGTACATAACAAAAAAAAAATGACTGGTGACAACTGTTACAGCAGAAAAATTCCAATATTACAGAATAGCTTAGCCACAGTTACAAAGTACTAAACTTTCCTAGTAATTCTCCTTTATTATTACTCATGACTGAAGACTACGCAGCAGAGTACTACCTCCACTCAGACATCATAACGCTGAATTCTGGGTAATTTTATCTGAATACTTTTGGCTTGTACAGTACTCATTCTCACACACCTTGGTGAGCATGCAGATCAAAAAGGTAATGCAACCAGGTCATGTTTCATTAGTTCCAAACGTCCCTGTAGGCGGCCGGTACATCTTGGGGAACGACATGAGTTGAACAGAGTTGAAAGCGTATTTCCTAGTCCCTGTGTTCTTTAGGGTGACTTGAAACCTCACACCCTCACTGAAAGTTAATAAAAACTGCTTGATATTGAAAATCACATTGTTTATTACTTGATTTGCCAATCACAAGTAAACGTTAAATTTAATGGAAAAATGGGATGTGTAAGTTGCTAACGGCACTTTAGTTCATTTAAATCATCTCTAGTGCAAGTCTCAGCACAACAATAATGAGGATTAATGTTTGCCATGTCTTTTTGCAGGTTAAAAAGACTTGATAAGTGTGTCTACATCAGACAATAAATACAGCAGCATAGGGGAATACTGACGTAAAATTCACAGGTTACAAGAAATGCCATGAATATGCTACATCAGTAGACATAGAGAACAGCTTGAAGTAAAATCAGCTGTCATACACATACCTTCTCATGCAAGCAAGGGCGTGGTTGAATGCGAATGGCGCTAGACCATGCTGCTGTTGGAGAATTCGACACTGTTCTAAAGTTACCGCCATAGCTGTACGGTCTTTGGCACTCTTACACGAACAGAGACGTATACCGTTCAAGCAGCGACAAATCTACAATTTGTTCAATGTTCTATTTAATTACAGATGGACAGACAACTATGTCCATGATTGGTGACTGATTAGCTTTTTGGAAAAGGAAACTTCTCAGTATCAGTAAGAATTCAACATACTGTCGTGAGCAAAATAATCAGATAACCTAACATGACAAGTCGTGACTACTGACTGCCCTACACTACTGGTGAATTCCACTTAAATTCATCTGTCATGACAGCCAATTCAAATAGTCCTGTATTAAGTCCAAATTACGTCCGATTATTTTTGGAGATTACTATAAGGTATTGTGCAAAGGAGATTCAACAAACCTCGTCGGCCAGGTGACATATTTCCACATTTTTACTCTTGCCAGCAGTAACATTGGCATTGAGTAGTTTAACTAATTCCAGCACAGAGAACGCTGTGCCTTTGTTTAGGTCTGCAATAAATACGTACAAAAGTGTAAACACATTCAACCGACAAGTATTATGTTCAAGTCTGGAATAAATACGTGCAAAAGAGTAAACACCTTCAACAAGCCCAGTGTAAATGTTCAACAGAGAATTGCAAAGTCTGAACAAGTGTTTTGTCTGGCTAAACACTGGTGTAGCAACTAGTAAAAGCATTCATATCAAAATGATGAAGTCCTTCAAAAACCTTGGAAGATGCCTAGACATAACGAACAACAATCAAAATAACAATTTTAGCACTAAGGACACTATGTTCTGTTGAAATGAAATTTGAATACACTTCTATCTAGGACACAACATGCCAAAGAAAATGGAACACAACCCCTAAGTCAGTGAATGGTCAGTGTCTCCTGAATTCCCTCCCATGACCAATCCACTGACCGTGATCATAGTCCTTCACACTAGTGACTAAACATGTCCTCCCCCTTCTCTGACTCCCCTCATAACTCTATGTACTTCTCACTCATGTCACATGGCACAATAATTCTATGTACATCTCATGCACCTCACCTGACTTCTCCAGCTAACTCTGTGTACTTCTCATGCACCTCAAATTGCTCCCGTACGCACACCTCATGCACCCCACCCAGTTCCCATAGCAACTATATGTACTTCTTACGCACCTTACTTGGCTCTCCCCAATAACTCATGCACATCTCATGTACCTCACCCAGTTCCCATAGCAACTCTACGTACTTCTTACGCACCTTACTTGGCTCCCCCAATAACTCCATGCACATCTCATGCATCTCATGTACCTCACCTGGCTCCCCTAGTAACTCTATGTACTTCTCACAATACTGACTCAGGAGCCAGGCACTGTCTATGTTCAACTTCTCTTGAACCTCCATGCTGCCAAACCTTTAATGAGATAGAGAGAAAATTCAAGACAAGATGATTCCAACTCTAGGTGCTGTCTTTGATTTCAACTCATCACTAATTCCAAGGTCCAGTCTCCAAAGAAAACTTAACATCTTACTACTTTTAAAACAGTTCTCATGAATTGCATCAGTATTTAAACACATCCTCATAATCAAATATACAGCCACACAAAAGTTACTTTCAAAAATTTCTCATAAAAAGCATTTTAAACCCATTCACTACATGACACTTTTTTACTCTGCAAAAAATGTTTGTTGTGTTGCTTAGGGCACAATGCTTCATTTTAACATAAATTTTAGCAAGAACGCATTAATGTGAAAGCGTGTGCTGAAAACGTGCAGAACCATAGTTTGGACACAACACCTTGTTTTCAAGCATAATGGCGAAGTTGTGCAAGTAGTGAATACTAGGCTTATACAGATGAATTAACAGGGATTTTTGGTCATGGCAAATATGAAACAATAATTTAAAAGAAGCTCAACCAACTAAAAGTGTACCTCTCCGCGTAGCTAGCTGTCTCGTTGATTCCTACATTAAACAGAACAGGAACAATGCATATGTGGTGCCCTCGTTGAAGTTCGACTGGTAAAAGTTGGAAAATAGTGTGCGCTACAGGAATGTCTATGATGTAACCACCTCTGAAATAAAAACAAAACAATGCCTTTTACTAAGGAAACTAAAAATGCAAACAAATTGTATCAGACAAAAAGACATCTCATTGAGCCTAATCCTAAAACTGCGCAAGGTACTGACAGTTAATAGTGTTAAGTTGCAAATCTTTGAAATTCACAAAATCTTGAATGTATCATTGGATAAAAAGAGTAGAGAATTTCAGCCGCATGATGGCAACATTCAGTGAAATGCTTGAACCAGTTTAGTGAATGGATGTTTTAAAATGTATGTTTCAAGTACACAGAAGTTGATTAATAAGTAAACACATCGTGCTAGGGACTATACCTTGAACAATAACAAACAACACAGTGTCACCTTCTCATCCACACCCCTGCCCCCAACCCTTGTCCCATTCACCCCTCACCCTCACCTGTGTCCTGAGACCGAAGGCATAACCTCTTCACTATTGGCCGATTGCACTAATCTGAATGATACACTGCACATATCGTCGACACCCACAATAAAATCCTCGAGCATTCCTAGTTCATCAGCATGACACGACAGCAGACCCTCAAACTGCACCAATGCCCCCACTTGGAATAGTTGTTGTAGAAATGTCTCATTGGTCATGTTGCTACGGAGCTTGGTGATGAAACCCGTTGTGATGGCAGTTACCTAGCAACAGCAGCAGCAGTGTACAAAATCACAAAGTACCAACAAAGGCTTAACAACTACATTGCAAGAACTGTGTAACTTACCTTTCGTCTCGGTCTAGTTTTTTATTTAGACCATTTACTGCAAGTTATTCAACAGGACTTGTTACTGGTTCTGAACTCAGATTAGAGGTACCTTCTGGACTGGGAACGAACAGACCGTCTGTTACCGCTATCAACTGGGTGAAAGTAGCTGACATGACAACAAGGGATCTTTAAGCAACCAGTATGGTTTCATGGTGTAATCACGAAGTGCCAATTGTTCTCAAGCCAAAAAACCACTTCTGAAACCAGTCTTTATTTATTTATAAGTAGTAGAAGATATGCCCACAGAGGCTTTAAATTTTGAAGTGAAGATATTGAAAGATTATTTTCTTTTGATATTTCACATAGGATGCAAACTGCTGGTCTTAACACTATTCTTCAAACAGACAGTAGGTATTCATGTTCTATGTTACTGGCAAGAACCATTCATTGAAAACGGTGCAAAAACTTGAGAAGTAGACTGACGAAAGCTTTAGAAAATTAGGAAGCACAATAAAACTTGCACAAGTCAGACATATGTAAGTGAAAGTTTTGATTAACTTCCACAATGTTCAGCAGTTTTAGTTTTTCTGGTTCGTACAGTTGACACTTGGGCTAAGTTGGATTTTGCCTAACTCGAATGAGCTCTCTTAGTTCGAATGGACCGAACTTACGTTTTAGTGTAAAATACTGATCGTTTAACCTGATGCTTAGATGTTTTAACAACACTAAGTTTAACATGAAACTTATCACCTTACGACACATCAAATAGCCAACAGTTTAGGCTCCATTTACAAAATTGTGAGCAGTGCACACAACACTGCTGCTGAATCTACCAGACATGTTGATCACTAATTGCAACTGTCTACGTAAAGTACAAGCCAAAAAGCAGACAAAATACTGTCTCTGTGTCATGACAGCCAATTCCACCTGCAGATTTTTCAGGTTAATTCCTGCTGAAAATGATGGGTAATGATCCAACATGGCACACAGCTGTAATCTTCTGTCACCACAATGGTTCATCTTCTGATGTCACCACAATGGTTCATCTTCTGATGTCACCACAATGGTTCATCTTCTGATGTCACAATAGTTCATTATGTACACAGTAAAAGCACATTGACCTAATTCCAAATAATGTACATTATGTACAGAACACTAACTAAAGCCACATTATGTTAACAACTTGATTATCACCGTACATTTAGGGTTTATATCCCTACCACAAAAAATTCTAATTGCCACAGTGAAAGCCATGAAAGCACTACTATTAATACCTTTCAATTTCTCAAACTTTCGTGTTTTTCGATAGCACTTAACAGAATCTGCAGGCTTAACCCCGGAATAATACAGGCCCCTGAGCACAGAAAAGTTGTGAGTCACAAAATCATTATCACTAACGAAATCAGCAACCATTTTGCAAAATATTCATAGTCTTAGGATCAATATATGTCTGACGAGGGGCAGACCACCTTAAATTTTCTCAGTCTAGTAAATGCGCTATCTACGTGGGTATCTCTGAATATGATGCTTGATTCTGGATCGTGCAAACGGATAATAACATTAGGGTGCTACATCGAATATATTTCTTCATAACTTTATGCCTAATGTACAGTACATGTGCATTGTATTAATTTTAATTCAACGCAATGTTCCGCATAAATGGCAAATCTCACATGTAGTAGAGTGACGATGACTTGCCCTTGTAACACACTGCATCTTTAAAGATTTTAAAAGATTTGTTTACGACCGATCGCATCCGAAATATAGGAATAGTGAATAGCTATCCACTTTATTAGCTTTGCAGTGGTCACTTTCGTTCCCTGTCATAACGGAAAGCTATGGTCAATTCCGCTTACGCTGACCGCCACAGTAGTGAGGAATTGTGGTTATGCTCACCTGTCATTACAGGGAATAGTGGGTAATTTTGTCCGTTTTCTTCAGACTTGTACAGTGGCGCGCAAATAAGGTTATTCAAACTGATTATTTAACCAAAATTAATAAATTGAAATGAAGCAAAAATGAGACTCACTGCTTGAGAGAAGACAACATCTCTCCGGTGTTTTATCTGATACTTCAGCATTACATTCTTGCCTCCATCCTGATGAAGTAAAACAAACATTACACGTAAGAAAATTGAGAGAGTACGAGATGCAGAACAAAAGACGATCATTAGCAAAGTATGAAAGCTAAAACAGGGTGACATTTTGGCCATAGTTTAATGAGGAATAACGAGATGAACGCAAATGTATTGTCACATTATTTATCATGGTAATTTAAATGGAGGCAAAGCAGAAGCCCTAAAACACTGCTGTTGTTGATCTAATGTAGATTTGATTGGAACTTCATGGAAACATAAGGTATTTCCACTGACCTCTACAGGGGCGTACCTCGTCACTTTTGCCAGGGATGCACAAACCATGTCACTGAATTCTTTGCTGACAAAGGTTTTGAAAAATTAAGGTTGGTTATCATATTTTACTGTTTGACTACGACATTGGTGTGCACTGTTTTTGTGACACTTTGAATAAAAATTCAGAAAGAGTTATGTATATTATTTTTAAAAGTATTCACTAAAAATGTTTTGAAAAATTAAATCACAATTAAGAACTAAGTAACATTCAATTCTTCCATTTTTGGATACAGCACATGTGCGTATTAGGGTATATGGTAACTATACCTTTCCACTGTAAGCCAGTTTGATGGAAGTTGCAGAAATATACAGGTAGACTAAAACTAGCACTATTGATAAATCAAAGCCCACTTATCGTTATTATCATTATTAAATAACTCGATCACCTACAACACTTTGTCCAAGAACAGTAGAACTTTCTTCCCAATAAGAAACACTAAAAGTAGTATAATGTCATAAAACAGAAAATTAGACAAATACAATCCTGAAATTAGACAAATACAATCCTGGATGAAATAAGCTTTAAATTGAGTTAGTAATCCAAAATTGACATACAGCGTGTAGCACCACCTACCATTCACAAGGCAACATCACACAGCAAGTGCCAAAAATTCTGAAGTCATTTATGATATATGGATGAAAAAAATAAAATTCAAGGATAAAATTACACCAACTGTACATTAAACAATCCTAAAATCTCATTTTAATAAGTTGTACTGCCTTGAAGTATTTTATAATAATTAAACACAGCTCTAACCTTCAGATTCATAAATGTCAGTCCTAGTATGGCGCGGCGGCACATGACGTCAACACACGACTTCAGTTTGGCTATGCAAGGGGTCATCTCCTCTAGCCAGGCAAAGGTCAGATGGGTCTCTGCTTTGTTAGTGACCAGTTCTTCCACTGCGGAGACAGTGCAGACGAGGGCAGCTTCAGCGTTTACCCGAGTCACATCCTAAGGGGAGGAGGAAAGCACAGGAGGACAACGCTCGTTGAATGAATTTGTGATTAAAATGGTTGTAGGTATCATACTATCTGAACATGCTTTGTGAGTGCTTCACTTTAAATAATAGTAATTGTTAAGATTGACCATATATAAAAATTTGCTTGAAGAATATGGTTGTCCAAAAATGACTAATAACAGGGCAGGATCAAAGTTAGTCAATAGACGAATGAAAGCTTTCCTAGCACTTGGGCTTTTCTTATGAAATTTGCTACAAATATTGAATCTTGCAAAGAAAAGAATAAGACTGGTTACTTTAAAGTAATGTTTGTTGTACAAAAATGAAAAATTTTGAAATGGGGATGTGCTGCAATATTCAGAGTGTTCTAACAAATTACGTTACCCCCTGCAGGTCTTAGAACATGTGAGTCAGATGCATGGAAAAGAAACATGATGATAACAAGCCAATAATCTCCCCGCAAACAACTACAGGGGATCTCTGAAAGAGCCAGCACCAACATAAAACCTCCTTGGGTGCTCTTTTGGAAACAAAGATCAAAAATATCCCATGAGCGCTCTTTCGAGATTGTTTCGCATTTCTGGCACGGGACCAAGGAATGGAAAATGAGGCAAAATGGCATATTTTTCTCTCTAGTCTCAATTTTTGTCATTAAGCAGATTGTTAAAACATTCCAAGTTCATTGATGACCTGTCAATCAAGGAGTCACCGAGATATAAAATGCCAACAAAGTGAAATGTGTCTTGTATTTAACTCATGTCAACCAAAGTTGAAATCAAAGTAGAAGATACAAACCACCACGTCTGATGTCGCAACCACTGAGTTGAACTTTTTAACCTCAATCACGGTCACTACAGACTCCATCTTACAGCATATTCAAAGCCAACTACTCCATAAAGGCACTATGGTAAGCAATGCAAGTTTTCGAAAAAGCCCCACCATTTCTTTCTGTAAGAGGTCCCTGTGGGCTTTTTGTGGAGTCGACACAAAATCACCTTAGTTGAGAAACAGACATTTCTGAAGAAGTCCTGGTTCATGCTACCAAGATCCTCAACACACTGTTGAAATAGCACTCACCCAAGGTTCTACTGTTGGACTCAAAACAAATTCACAACCATTCCACTTCAAGTCCTTCTCTGGTGAATTGGGCTCGTAGTCCGACAGGTCGTCACTCAACCTTTGACTGACAGCCTCCGGCTCAAAAACTGGGTTGGCAGCAGGCACTTCAGGTTTGGCAGCAAAGTAGCTATTTATAGCCTCCTCTAATATGGGACTCTCACATACCAGATTGAGTTGCCGCATCTAAAACAATGAGACTCAATGCATTCATTATGCTGGAACCAGAAAGAACAGCTTGTTTGGACTAATCAGGGCTTGGAATGACCAATGACAAAAAACGCGGAAAGTTTTACGGCCCAAAACATGCGCGGAACCCAGCCTTGAAATGGTCGATGTGAACCTTACGCCGACAAAAATCGAGAGGACTAAAAAAAAAAACCGTTACCACCATCAGTAGCATGCGTCCTTTTAGCTCGTCCGTCCACTCCCAACCATCTAATAGAGCAAAATTTGATTTATGATTTCATCAAGTCAGAACAGTTTTCTCTAATTCTTGTGCATCAAAAACCTAAAATTAACTTGGAGTGACTTTTTCAAGTTGTACTGATAAGGTCGCCAAAAGAGAGGGTAAAAAATGACTAGCTTTAAAGTACTAAGACAAAAAGAATGAAATGGGCCAAATATATCACTTTTCAGCTTAATTTTCACCATAAACTTTAGATTTCATTTCAATATTTCTCCAATTTCTTATTAAAAATCCATCATAAGGGCTCGGAAACATAGTCATCATTACGGCATTTGCCCGTTGATCCCAACTTGTTCCATTCTATAGCCCAAGTTGGGAAGAACACCCCTGTAGCAAATATCCTACATGACTGATTAACTCCATTCTGGCAGTTATGGTTGGTCAGGGCCAGCTCTCTTTTGTTCGATAATTGCTCTAATCTCCAATAAGATCGTAACTAGCCTGACTGGGCTGTGAGGTTAAAAATTAAGTTATAACATATTTGAACATAAACCAATAGCATTTCTGAATTCCTCATCAGATGCTGATCATGTTTAGTTTTTGAATCGCCAAAATTGCCCAACTACAACCAAAGTTACGACAATCTATTCTTTCCAAACGTATACCAATTTGCTCTGGGTTTGATTGTGTTCACACCTGGTCTGTAATAAGCCTGGTAGATAATTGGCCTGCCTGTTGTCATACCAGATAAAACACTGTGCTTGGCAGTTCACAAAGGAGCTAGATATGTTATCACATGCTCACAACCCTCTACATCTGGTTCAGTCACTGAACAGGAGAACGCCGTCATGGTATACTTCCCTAGAAAGAAACTACACGAATCCCACTGAATCCTCTCTGTCCTACCAAACACAAACTGAGGTTTTCAAGATTATGTACACCAACAATGCACCTGATACATAAAAAACATTACCCAACATCCCTCAGTAACCTTTGACCTCAGTCACAACTTACTCCCTCTAATGGCACTAAGCTCAGTTAAGTTCACATGACATAATTACAAGCAAAACGAAACTACGCCTTACATTATCTGTCAGATCTGTAATGGCATCATTTAAAGCCTCAGGTTCTCTCTTGAGGGCAGCACGTGTCACACTCTCACAGTGGAACAGCACAGACTTCCTCAGGCTTACAATATTACTCATAAGCTCAACCATTCTGGATGTCTTGCTTTTACCCTGGTAAACAAAAATAGACCACCGTAAAATCCAAAGTAGGACAAAAATATTTGCCAAAATTGATTATTGGATTCTGGAAATGCTCAAAACTTTGTGCTTGTTGACAGCTGTGCTACACAAACTGAGACAACAATGAAGGAAGGCTACTTTTGCTGAGAAATTTGACAAAAAAAGAAATACTGCCTGTTTGCCACATTTGGTCCCAAACAGAAGTGTTTTACCACACACAAAGTCAACTTACAAAAAATAGACCAAAGAGAAGGCTTTTTATACTATGCTATGCTGTTTGGGGTTCTCTGAATTTTGGCTCAAGTTCATAATCACCAAGCAGTGCTAAGTTTTTTTCGGTTCACAAATTGTACTGAATATCCATTTCAGCATATTAACAGTGTTTTTAGACAATCAATACCACCTTTCACTTTTAATTGCCCAGGTTTTTGTGCGCAGTTGAACAACCATCTGGAAAATTCTAGGCCAACTAGTTACCACCTCCAAGCCCAAAGTGGATGTACAAAGACTTGTTAGTTCATCAAAGACCAAACTAATGACCAACACGTTCACCTTAAGTTGTTAGCATTCCAGCTAATTTCGTGTCATTCCTAATCATGACAGACAGGTACTTAGAATACGACTGTGAATTACACTAATTTGTTCTCAACCCATAGTAGGGTAATTCAGGGTTATTTTGCTCTCTGACCATTGTTGAGTACAGTGTAAGCAAGAAGAAATAAAATTTTAAAGCAGGTGTTCTGAAAATGTTGCAAAATTACAAGTAATTACAAATAACAACTAACCCTGTGGTGTTGAGCATGTGACGATGATGACGCCAGCTCCCCTTCTTGTTGCAAGAGAAGTCTCTTCAGACCGCCACTTTTGTACTTGTGGGGGTAAGCAGTGAAAGCCCCAACCGTAACTGTATCATAGCACCCGGCTGTAAATAAAATTGTTTTAATAGTGATGGTTCAAATAAGAATGCAAGCAGTTAATATGCACTCAGTCAACTAGAAGCACAAGATAAACGAACGCAGGCAATGCAAGCCACATGCTCTTTGTCAGCTGAGGTATGGTAAAAATTCTCCACTTTAGGATGTGAAAAACTAATTATTTTTCTCAAGTTCGGCGCTATTCCCAAATTCTAGACATAAGCAATATTGGCCATCCCAAATTCCAGAATAACCGAAAGATGTCAAAGTTACCCACTCTATAGACTGAAAACAAGAGTTGAGAAATAATAGTGAACACAAAAAAATTAATGACTCTTGTCGCAAATTCCAAAATCAAGAAAATTCAATTTTTGTGGAAGTTTCCATGTTCGGAATTATAGAGACTGTCCCAAATTGGAGAACGTTTACTGTAGTATAAATCTATTACTACCGACAAAAAAAAAACATTGCTCAACAGGTTCCTGGCATTTCCTTCATTTCCTTAAATTTGTATTGATCCATCTTTTTGTATATTCTGTACTCATAAACAGAATTCAAATACGAATTTGAACAATTTCTTATGATAGAACTGCAATCAAAACAAAACAAAACAAAACACAACAAGAATAGTCACTGAAACAGATTCACGTCCCACCACAATAGTCATACTACTTGTCCTACAGTTCACCATGAGACAATACAACTAAAATAACATTGGATAACGCAGTAAAGTCAACTTCCCCAAGACTGAAAAAAACACGTTAGCAGCACCGATCTAAGCATTATACAAGAAAGACTCCAATGACAAGTGTCTGTAGTGTGACTGTTTGTTGTGCGAAGAAATACACTTGACAGGTGTAATTACATTGTTGTTGTTAAGGTTAGCACGACCTTATAGACAGGCCTTTGTTTTTAACCAAACATACACAAAACAGTCTGTAAAAAAGTACATAATTTCTAAAAGTGGAAAGCCTGTAGAATTTGATGCCTGACATTTTGTTAAATTTAAATTGGGTCACATGCCATATATTTTTTGTAAAATTTAGCAAAAAAGGAAGGTACATCGATAGCAAAACTGCATTTTTTTATCAGCAACATGGCCTAATTTTGTTTAATATCAACGTTGAAGATGAAAGCTAAAAATGCTGCTAAGTTTTCTAAATCGTTGTTTTGTTTCATGCAGCTTTAAATAGTTCTCATAAAAATCACATAATTCAGTCCTTTTTAGTGACCCCTCATGCAAAAGTGGAACATTTTATTAATACAATAATTCTAGTGATTTGGAAAACAGTGCATAAAGCAAGGTATCTGAAAGTTCCAATCCGCCATTTCTGAGATATGATGTTCCGAAGTTTTCAAAATTTGTTCATTTTTAGGGTCCTACATAACCTTAAAGCTGTCACAAAAATTGTTCATTTTATAACATTTTTGATAGCAAAACAAAATAGTGTTCACTGCATATGAAGTTCTTATAGGTGATTTTACAATAATTCAGGGCTTGGAATGACCAATGACCAGAGGAAATGTTTCCCGGTGATGTATCATTCCACAAACAAATAGGCTTGTATGATAGATATTATTTTTTGTGTTGTAAAATTTAACTGAAATGAATGTTTTTACATGAAAAAAGTCAAAATAAAAAGACAAGAAAAGAAGAAACTGAAAATCAAGTAAGAGGAAATTGAAACCAAAAGAGGAAATCCCGCTAAAAGAGGAAAACTCCAAGCCCTGATAATTACTTCTACACCACATCACATTGTTCCCTTTTTCGCTATGTTAACTTTATTAACACCCAAAGCACAGCATCATAGTTGAACCAAATACATCTTACATTTCTTTGTTTCTTCATTTGACACCCAGAACCTCTGTAAGTGAAGATTTAATGGTAAGAACTCTAATTCCTTGCTGGCTTTCTTCGAACTTGCTTTGAAGGTCATGGCTAGAAACAAGATATTAAGTAGTACATGAAAGAGTTGGCTTTTTCAAAACTCACACAATACTTTGTTGCATTGTTAACACTCAGTTTTGATTTCTTGTTTTTGACCATAAGAAACAAGAGGTAAAAACTATTAAGCAAATTAATGGTAAGACACCATATTCACAATATTCCAAATTTCTAATGCGACACTAAATTTGACAAGCTTGAATAATCTTTTCTCAGTAACTTTTTTTCAAAGTGGAAATTAACGTCTTCATGTTCAAGCGAACTGATATTATTCAAGCTTGGCAAATATTATTCAAGCTTGGCAAATATTATTCAAGCTTGACCAATATTATTCAAGCTTTTTGTCCTACCAAGATATTTAACCATTGCTGGTTTAGCACTTTCAAGCAAGCCACATATTCCTGAGAACCTTGTTGACCAAGCTTAAATTTGGTCGTCACACAATGTTGAATTTCCTTTCCCCTTATTTAAAAAATGATCATGTTCAGTGTGTGAATCCAACAATGTCTTTCCTAAACTTGTCCACACGAAACTGTCCGTTTGTATACAAATCTTCTGACAGAAATGCAAGTTGAACCTACCAATATTCAAAATCAAATGCTGACATCAAGTTGTGAACTCCTTAAGACAGTACGAATTCAAATTGATAAAACGATGAGTATAATAATTATTTTAATTTTAAATTTACTGTTTCATACCAGTATTTCCATGTCACACAGATTCCAAGGTTGTTTGAGATTGATCAGCTTACTGTATGTGTTCAATATGACAGGTATGAGGCAAGCTTTAATTACACTGCTTACCAGCAAGCTTATTCTACCTTGGAGAACAATGCTTATCAAGAGGGCAAGGTTTTTCAAGCTTGGACTTCAATGTTGGAAAAGGTGACAGGCCCAATGAGCTTACAAGATCTGCAGGAATGCCTTATCTACATTTCTAACTATTATTCTTGAGCAACATTGTTTAAGCTTACCAGTGAAAGGTTAGCAAGGAAGCAAGGAAATGTTAAATTAGTGATAAGCCCCAGCTTGCTCAAAGTTAGCCAAGGAATGTTTAAGACATTACTAAAGACTAAGTGCTTCACCATCATGTGTCTGTAGTAAAGAAGCAAATTGCAAAAGTGACCACGGGCAGAGGTGGAGAAGTGATATATTTATTTTGAATGTGATATCTAAAATATTTAACTATCAGATACGAAAGCCTGTTATCAAATGCATGCTGCTTTTCACAAATCTTATCTCCATGGACGATGGCCACAAGTCATAACATTCTCAAGACAGATGCCAAACATAAACTCTCGACCACAAACCTCCACAAAGTTCCACAATCATTTTGATTCTGTCATGATAAAGCATCAGCCTGTTGTATAAGCACTCGAGATGTTCCTCACGAATCGATGTCCACGCGTTATTAAGCTAAGCACATGTACAATATAGAAAGACAAGTGAACACACAGAAAGACGGGGCTATTGGGGTGAGTTAGCCAAAGGAGAAAAAGCCTTGCAAATGGCCAGTCGCCAAGCCTGGAACCAAGAAATCGACTGTTAATTCAAAATTTGAAAACAAACAAAAAGCTGTGTCCAGATGGTCATCTGCCATAGGGGAAACCAAAATGAGTGGACATAAGTGACCATGTGGACAGACATTGACCAGGTGCAACTTGATACTGGAGTAAAGTATTTGCCCCACCTTTTTCACTAATAGTGCACAATCAACTTGTCCCAAAGGAAATGCCCACGTGGACGAAGTGTCAAGAACAGCGTAATGAAGCGGTCTAGACAGTGGTCTAGACAGCGGTCTAGACAGCGGTCTAGACAGCGGTCTAGACAGCGGTCTAGACAGCGGTCTAGACAGTGGTCTAGACAGTGGTCACTTGTGAGGTCCTTATCAGTCGTGTATTGGCTAGCAGATTATAAGTATTGCAGTAATAGTGTTTTGCTTGTCTGTACTGAGCAGTAGCTTGAAAGTGTGACATGCAGTAAATGTGGTGTGAATAAATTTAGGGGCTTCATGGAAAGCAGCTTTTAGACTGATGAGGTTACTCTCGTTAAATATATTGGCGAAAAAGTAGAAAATAATTATCAGCAGCTTGCTCGCGCACATGTGCAAAGCAACTTTTTTCCAAAATGTACATGTTGACACCAGTCAAATATTAAACATCTGGACACGGCTGAAGATGCTACGCCATGCTCATTCAAAGAATGGTTTCAAGGTATAGTGTGTTTAAGAGCATAGCAACCATGAGTATGCATGTGAGTCATTGCTGTAAATATATAATATTATGTAACAGCGCACACACACTCAGACAGGTGCACACACACAGGCGCACACACAAACACATGCACACATACTCTCACTTGCAAAGTCGCATCAACTGGGTTAAATAAACAGAGGACAGCTTTGAATTTCATATGAGCCCAAAACAGAATTTCATTCAAATTGTGTTTTAAGGGGATGCCAGTCAAAGAATATTAAAAGTAGCTCAATCATGCAAAGTAGTTCTCAATGAGGAAAATTGATTTGTCAAATCGGATGCAATATGTAACGTATCAGTCAAGTGCATTACAAATATTTTAGTCCAATATTCACTGAATTAGAATGGCATAGCATCTTTGTAAAGAAACTACTGCAAAACCAGGACGACACGCAGAGTCACCGACACAATGGTAAATATAAAAAGTAGACAAAAATTGATCTACAAAGACCAGTTAAAAAGGAGTTGGGAAAACAATAAAGCAACAGCTTAGTTATGAACAAGACAAGCAACAGAGGTCACTAAAGACAAAACACCATACAATGTACCCGGATTATCGGACTCTGCAATGTTTGTGATAAACCGCAAGTTCTGTGTATAGACATCTAGCACCGCCTGTTGGTTGTGAAGAGTATCTTGTCGGATAGCCTCCCATTCACCAGTTAGCTAAGATTGAGTCAAAATACACAAGATTAAACACGCCAACAGGGAAATCATTTGGTGTGTACTAGCAACTGGTCAGTTACAGTCTCAATCAGAACATGTACTGTAAAAATTATTCTAAAGATCTAAAAATTACCTTCTGTGTAACGATACAAGGTCATGCTCAATACTCTATAAATTCATCAAAAATTTCAAATTACATTATTTTTAAAAGAGTCCCACTGCTGAAAATACTGACTAAATTCTGAGAGTTATACACAGGGCTTGCCAATAAGACAGGAATTAGAATGGTCCTTACCTCTCCTAAGCTCTGGATTTCTTTGATTTTTGCAACTTCTTCTTCAATCCACAGTTTTCTACAAATCAAAACATATATTAGCAAAAAATACAGTGCACAAAATAAATCCTTCACACAAACTCATCCATTAAGGTCAACTAAACATTTATTATTTTGCTCATTAAACACTTTTCCACGAGCCAGAACTGGCATGTCTATACCCTACTACATCATCCCCTTCTTTTGTTTCATTCAGTGAAATCTCTTTGCGCAGTGTCACAGCTATGTGTGACTCTGAAGACACCATTTTCAATCCATTATACTAATAACCAGTCACTCGTTACCAATAAGCAGTCACTCGTTACCAATAAGCAGTCACTCGTTACCAATAAGCAGTCACTCGTTACCAATAAGCAGTCACTCGTTACCAATAACCAGTCACTCGTTACCAATAACCAGTCACTCGTTACCAATAACCAGTCACTCATTACCAATAACCAGTCACTCGTTACCAATAAGCAGTCACTCGTTACCAATAAGCAGTCACTCGTTACTACTTGCTGAAGCTTTAACTAAAAAAATATCAAAAAAACTAACAGAAACTGCTGAGGTAGATAAAAGCACAGCTTGCTTTCTCCGAGGTACTCAGAAACGCTGATCTCAGTGCCATCTGTTGCTGGGAAGCGGAAAGACTTAGCCATAATGTTGTTGTAGAGAGGTCTGAGCATATCTCTTCGTTTTGTTTTCTCTCTCTTCCTGGGTGATCTTTGTGGTGCAGGTGAATTCTTCGAAGGAACAACAAGACAAGGTATCACAGAGATGTGAAGAACCACCAGGAAAAGTGTTCTCATATTAAACTACAGTTGTGGATAGCATTCAACATTCAGCTACGCTCACTGGCTAAATTCAATTCACGACAATAGCTTTTGTGTCAGACTGCTGTGACGTGTCCTTGTCACCAATGATTGTAAAATATTAATGCAATCAGGGCTCATATCATAAGAGGCTACATGTCCCAGTTGTAACTAAGAATGTCATATCTTACACATGTGCTATCACTCCGTTCACTGAGGTTCATGACCATGGTTGTTATTATGTGAATACATGGTTGTTATTATGTGAATACGAAGAAAGGTCCAAGGAATTTACAGTTTAGTCACAATGATCCACTCTAATGAAAAACACAATGTTTGCTCCATCATCTACCCGCGATGATCTTAGCAGCGACTGGGCATAAAACCTCCATAAATGATTTATTAGGAAATAAACTGTAAAAGTGTGAACTCTTGGCAAGCAGAGACAACTATAATACTGAACTGAAACAGGTTAGTATGTTTGTGATGCACCATGGCATTAAGTTGAAAAATGTTGATTGACTCATTGTTGCTCCCAGGTACAAAGAAGCAAATAAGTCCATCGCAAATAGTGAAATGACTCAGATGGCAGTATCTGGTCTCACAGCAATGCTCATTTAATATTTAGTAACTCCTGCATAACAACAATACTATTACAGATGTAGCCGACTTGTGTTCCTGCAATTTTTATTGAAATTAACTTTCTACATGCGTCTCCGACCTGGAGATGACAAACAAAGCAAACATATAGTCTCTCCGTAACAAATTGTGGTGTAGATTCTCGTGTTTCATACACATTGCATTTCTGCTCACCTTACTATTTGGTCTGGATGCTGCGGCAAGGTCACCTTGAATGTCATCTCCCCACGCCATGATGATGACGTGACCAACGGAGAGTTGTTCACTGTTCGTAATTGTTAGTCGAAGGCGATTATTGTCTGCCGATATGAGATCCATCACAGAAAACATGACAGTTCCTATCTGGTAAGTCTGAAAAGGTAAAATGGAACTAGGCTAGGTCTTACTCTTCTGTTACCCCAAAACCTGGATGTAGTTTGAACCCGCATGTGTTTAAGACATAAATGTCCAAATACACAATGTCATTTTATAACTGCAGCACCAGTCATAACTTCTGAAATGACCTATAAATTGAATTACTCGCACCAATCTCTTACACATATCTCGATTCAACTGCAGCATTTGTCTCAATTGATTATGTCATTCACCAACACACCCAGTCATGATAACCTCAAATTTTAATGATAAACTGATCTAATTCTTATCTCTTTCTGAATGTTTGTGCATGTTGTTCCATTAGTTACAGCAGTTAATTCACTGGCCAGGAGTAAATACAAAACAAATGGTAATCAGACAACATACCATTCACCCGTCATGACGGCTAATTCTGCAAAAAATGTCTGCTTATAACTATTACAGAGGCAAAATTCTAATTGCAGAATGGTGCAGTTTTACTAAACGTTTTTTTCTTAATTTCTCTTCACTCTCAGTCACAAGTAAAGATTACTATGGCAATGAATTTGGATTCCACCCAGCTGTCACGACAGGCAATTTTGGTCATTTTGTCAGAATATTCCCGTTCAAAATGGCAAACACATAAATGTGCTTATCCAGTCTCTGAAGAAAGCTCACTGTTGAGCTGCTAATTCTTTCAAATGCAGAATAATAGAATCACCAAAGCAAATCAGTATCAGTAACATAGACTGGAGCTGAAGATACAGTACCACAAACTGAATCAGCCTGGTGTGGGGCATTCAGTTCAAAGCTTGGCGTCATTAGTAAAGGAATCAAAACTATTCGAGACGTGATGGCTGGTGCAGTCATAACTGTATATNTAAAACATGTTTGCGTTATTTTTGAGATGGATTGTTTGATTAACCATAACTGGTGTTTTTAAGCCGAATATCCGATAAAATGACAACTGACAGTGAATGCTTACACACCCTTACACCGAAAAATAACTGTCAGAATGTCAGATAGTTACGTACACATCCAGCTACACGGCGACCATATGGGCCTTACCGAGACAAATGGCGAAAGTTTTTAGCACGAGACTGGCAAGTGCTGAATGAAACATGCTCTGGTTTAAGCCTACTGCTTGTGCAAATTTCTTTACACACATCTAGCTAGTTAGATTGCGTGGCTCTGGCCAAAAGACGGTCTCTGCTTTGGCAAATGAACTCTGGTGACACGCACGCGCTCGCTTACTCGCAGACGAACTTCAAAACAAACGTCACGTGACAACAACATGTGTGTTCATCCAGACATTTTTCTCGCCGTGTTGCCGATCGTACATGTAGATGGCACGATGTTGTACAGATTTGTACTTAAACCTGCCCTTAATCCAGATTCCACGGGAACTTAAAAAATCTTGGAAACGCTACTTATAAAACTTAATGAGGATTTCAGGTAATTTGCTTGAGTTGAAAAAATGTTTATTCAATCATTGACGTCGCCGTATCGAAGACGGCGATTTCGAGGCAGTCAGTCGGCGAGTTTTTGCCCTGGGATTTCAGCACAATTTTCTGTAACAGGATCGTAATTTAGCAGCAAAGTTTGACAGCAATGCACCACAGTTTTGTTGAAAGTCTTTCATAGATTACATATACGTCACAGCGTAAATTTGATGAATCTTAGCTTCCGATTTCACCCGTTTCGGAGACCGGGTTTCAATCGCTTTGGGTTATAATAAGCGCCCCCTGAACCGAACTTTTCTAAGCGCCCTGGGCGGTTATTACGGCGAATACGGTAAACGTTTTTTCTTAATTTCTCTTCACTCTCAGTCACAAGTAAAGATTACTCTAGCAATGAATTTGGATTCCACCCAGCTGTCACGACAGGCAATTTCTGGTCATTTTGTCAGAATATTCCGGTTCAAAATGGCAAACGCATAAACGTGATTTTCCAGTCTCTGAAGAAACCTCACTGTTGAGCTGCTAATTCTTTCAAATGCAGAATAATAGAATCACCAAAGCAAATCAGTATCAGTAACATAGACTGGAGCTGAAGGTACAGTACCACAAACTGAATCGGCCTGGTGTGGGGCATTCAGTTCAAAGCTTGGCGTCATTAGTAAAGGAATCAAAACTATTCGTGACGTGATGGCTGGACCAGTCATAACTGTATATGAAGCAAACGAGTGTTCAAGAATCAATGAAGCCACTTTAAAGTCTTCCATAATTGACTCTGAGAATATGCAGAGAAGTATCTCTAAGAAGCAAGAAATTAACTCAAATACCACTCGCGCAGGTCAACTTGCTAATTTTCAAGTCTGGCTCGTTGTTCTTGATTTCGAAATCATGAGCAACAAGCCAGAGATGAGCAGAGACAGTGGCCACGAATTACCGGCCATTTGCCAGTGCCTCCTCTCAAGTGATGGCCACCAGGTGGTGTTCGACAACTGCCAAGTACGTGAGACGAAGATTCCCGCGGCGCCAGTACCCCCAGCTGTTGTAAAATACCCGGTGCTTTACGATATTCCCCAAACCCGATGCTCCAGAGAACCAATATTCTCCTCTTCTGATTTTTCACCTGGCTCGGGGTCCGTAGGCTCCGCGATGTTCCATGCCCTTTAGCCAGCTTTTCAATGAAACGGTTACACACGAAATGGTGGTTGTTCACCCCTGCCAATTCTACGCTCCCTGGGTGGTCACTGTCAGTCAACCATGTTGTAGGTTTTTAGACTAAACTTGAAAAAACATTGTTCCAGAGGAAGCGGGCCAATTAGAAACAAAATTATTCCAGGTGGCTAAATAGGTTAGGTGGTAATGATATTCACACAGTCATGCTTAGGTGGAGTTTGTCGCACAAAAAATGTTGCATAACATTTCTTACCATTGCAGTCTTTCCATTTCTTAGAACTGCAAGCGTTTGGGTTAACAACCACGCGGTTGTGCCTACCACTACCTTTGAAATTTTTTGGTATAAATGCCCACTGCTGTAAGCACTCCCCTTAATTTTTGAGAATTTTCAAATAAGCACCCACAGCTCGGGCTAGCACCCCAGTGTCATTTACTAATCACTGAACTGATTTTCAAAACTGTAAGGTGCGTTTCAAGTGCTGAAACCAGATCAAAATGAACGCGTGGTTTAAAATTAAAAATTACACAGACCATAGCTAGTGAAACTCATTCTATGCAACAACAAAATTCATTTTGTCAAAATAACCCGCATTTTCTCAACGTTTAAAAGCCAAATCCTAGTTTTGTTTTACGCCTCAGAAGGAGATGTAACACTAGTAACAGATATGACGAGGTCACGTGTCTTTTTCACAGAGTGACCTATTTTTCCATTATATGGCACATATTCTGTACTGAGGGAGCACGCTCGAATCACTCGACAGTGGCAACCCGCATGGGGTCAGAATTATTTCGAGGCTTTTCATTTCATGGAAAACTAATCATTGAATATGTAAACATTATGTATAAACCACACAATTTTTTTGTTGTGAAATTGGCAGTGAATTGTTCCCGAGCATCAATACGTCATTCGGCTGTGGCAACGATTCATAGATTTTTTTCAACAGGATGTTTTTCAATTGTTCGCATTGCAAAATTTGGACTGCAAACAAATGCAGGGAGTTTGGACTCAGAGTTATCAAGCTTGCACATTTAGACTTTAATGACAGTCATACAGGAAGTCAGTCCTAGATTCTTCTACTTCACGCTGCATGTTGTGCTACTAGAATGCATGTGTCAGTTAGAGTGCGCTGATTCAACTTTTACACTGACAACTAGCGTTATTACAAATTCGCTGAAATTGAAACCTTGAAAGCATGTAAGCTACCACAGACCTGTAGATCTACAAAACCCTTATGGGAATCTCGGGGGCCACAGCTTTGGTTTGTATTGAACCACCAGCGCATTCAATGGTAGAGGAGAAGAATGGTTAACCCTGTTATACAGCATTACATGAATGTAAGAACAAATCAATTTTCCCACCTGAAATTTGGGAGTATTTAATGCCACACGTAGGAGCATAACCCAAACATTTTCTCGAAGACTTAAAGATCAATTTTGGCGACGTTTAAAAAAAGGTGTGAACTTTTTGCGACTTGGAATTTATGAATGCGAGATGGATTTTGAAAATGTGACCTGTGATTTTGACTAGGTCAAAAATTGTGGCCTGACGATTTTCATACCATCAAGCACTAACTCCTACTTACAGTATTAGTCAATCGCTCTCGGACATTGTTCACCACCAACTTCACTTTTGTCTTGACTGATGAAGAACCAAACATTGTGAAGCTGACCGTCTTCGAAAATGATGGGTTACAGTTTTTCTAAAATGAAATACAGATTCATGAAAGTTTAAAAAGGCAATAAAGGTGGTCCAGAGTGAAAGAAAATGATTGCACACAAACAATCTAGTCTGACGTTTAGATCAAAGTAATTAATACTTCACTACACAATAAGGCGGACAAGTAAAATTTATTTCGTCAAATTTTTCCACAAAAGTACGATTAAGAAAATTTTAGTCCATTAGTAGTGGTTTTCAGTGTGTAGACCTCATAAAACAATATTTGACAATGCTCAAATTATTTACAGCAAGATAATCAGCATTTGAAAAATAGACAATGACAATTTTTGTCGTTACTTTTGTGTGAAATAAGTGAAGAATTACCGCAAGTACCTCTACCATGAAATACTTGGCAGACGGTTAATATATTCTTACTCTTGACAGTGTGTAATGCACTCAGTCATGACTCAATCACCAGTTCATCTAAAAACATTGTGGGCGAACGCACACCATAACACTAAACACACAGTAATTCTTTGCATATTGCCCACAAAAATAATTTAACTTCAAAATGCCATTTTTCAGAGGCTGATAGCCAGGCTATAAACACCATCAAAATTTAATGTTGTTTTATGGCATCTGCACGGTACAAACCATGTCAGTTATAAATAAACTATAACCTTTGTAATCTTTACTTTAAATTTGTGGAATGAATTCAAATTAAAATAAAACTTCACATATTCGACATATTGAGTCATTCAGCGGTATCTTGTAGTTGGTCAATGCTTCTCTACAGCAACCGGGTAAAACTGGTGTTGCAGACTACTCTTGATATCTCAGTCCAAAGTTGATCCTAATGTGTTGTACAGAGCAATTATCCCATCACTGATGTCTTTACGACAATAAAATACTGGCCGGAATAAATCACAATGTCAAGGGCAAAAACTGGTAAATTTTTTAAACATGTTTGGCTTCTGAAACGAATTTCTCATGTTAGAATAAGTGCAAAATCACACAAAACACTGATTCAGAACCTGACGATTAATAGAAGAAAGATTGATATCAAGGCTCTGAAAACTGGTATTGTCTGGAATTCGGACTAAATGTTAGTTACTTCTAATGCTAAATAAGTGAAGAATTACCATGGTGACAGTAGCATACTAATGACAAACATGAAGATGATACCACATGTACATTTACATGAAGACTACTCAAAAACAACCGATTCAACACACCTCTCTTTTGTTAATGAATACTTCCATGTAAGTCTACCTCCACTAATTCATTACTCACATCAATGACTTCAGTTTTAGTCAGGTGAACCCATTTATGGGATGGGGGTGTAGCCACATAAACTGCAACAAATGTGTCTGGCTCACTGTCATCAGCATTGGGAGGCAGTCCGTCACAGCGAAAACACATCTCAAGGGATGGCTCGTCATTTTCTTGGTCATCTACAGAGGAATGATTCCAGTGAAAGTTGAACTTAGTGAAAATTCTCAATCCAGATTTTTGTAGAGTGTGCTCATCAAAGTGCAACTCCCAAATCTCCCAAATGAACATGATCACCTAGTTGCAGCAGCATACTAAGAGCCACAGTGAACAGTTACGAGCTCACCCGGTTAGCATATTAAGGGCCACAGTGAACAGTTATGAGCTCACCCTGTTAGCATACTAAGGGCCACTGTAGATGGACAGCTATGAACTCAACTGGCTAGCACACTAAGGGCCACTGTAGATGGACAGCTATGAACTCAACTGGCTATCACACTGAGGGCCACAATAGATGGACAGCTATGAACTTAACTGGTTAACATACTGATGGCCACGCAGATGGACACTTATGAGCTCACCTGGATCTCTTACCGTAATCATTCGGGTTAACGCCCTGGGCGGTTAAATTGGCGAATCCAAAAAATCGGGGGAGGGCGGTTAACCGAGCAGTGGGCGGTTAAATCGAAAATCCACCTAAAGTAGGGGATGGGCGGTTAACCGAACATGGGCGCTTATTACAACAAACAACTGCCCTGGGCGGTTAATCTTACCTGGCGATCTAAATCCCGACACGACAATCATACTTGGAACGATAGCCCTTTTCAAAGAGCTTTATCGTCACGTCGCCAAATGACTGTGAAAACATTATAACAGCGGATGATCCCAACAAAGGTTCTCTTGCCCTCAGATTAGTCATTCACTATTAAATTTACAAAATTGCTGAGTAATAGCCCCGTGCTGTCCTGCGGTGCGCAGACGACCAGTGACCACGCAGCCTCCACTAGAATCAAAACTGTTTCAAGATGTGACCCTGCTTAAGTGCGCGCGTGCAAGCTTCACGTGTTGCAGAGGTCAGACATCAAATTTATGGTTACAGTCTCGTACTATATGTAGCTGTCAAGTTCTGACTCAGAGAGCAGTTTTAAAATTGGTTGTAATAAAAGTTTGAAAAACTTAACTCTGCTGTTTTTTTTGTGTTTGGGATGTTATAGTCTGTAATGGCTTGTGGAGGAGTGAAGAAGACGTCATTACTTGAACACTACTTTATTGCGGACTGACTAACTACTGTACAACAACATGTTTTTGCAATACACAAGACCACATGCATATGAGTCATATTTCATAGAACTGTTTGGCAAGACTTATCTAATAAACCATTCTAACTAATTGTGCCATATAAGGTAAGNATTTTATTAGGTTTTTTTTTACTTTCAGTACTTTTACCAAGTTAACATTTATAATTAGTGTTATGCAGACATTTGTCCAAATGCACAGATTTCTCGATAAGGTCCTACATCACCTTAAATGTATGCCGCAAGACCGTTAAACAATATCATTTACTCAACAAAAACAAGAAGTGACCACCGTGAGAACAGTATCAATTCAAGGTACACTGAGACTACCTACCCGAATCATCCTCTACACAAGTAGGCTCGGGGTTGGTAAGAGGGTCACGGCCCGTCCGCGCATTGATCTGCTCCCTCAGATTCTGTAACTGCATCTGCATGCACTCAAAGCTGGCGATGTGTAGAGCCTCGATCCAGAGGTCGCGCTCATGTTCCGAGCTGGCAGACATGTACTGAATACGGTCGTCACCATCAAACACTGTATGAGTACTTCTAGTATTAGGATAACCTCAGTAAAAATGTCCTGCCTAGTCCAAACTTTGGCCCATGAGAACTCAGTTAGAACAAAAGCATTTCTGTTAATCTTAAAATCAATGTCTCAGGTGCCTTCTTTGCTACATGTGACAATCATAAACTTTCGAAAATTTCGAGTTAAATTTATCCTCCTCTCGTCACATTATAAAAACTCTGAAGAGAAATTCTTGAGCTAATACGTAATTTGCAATTAAGTCATCCAGGTAACACCCACACTTTGATTAATAAATACCAACCACTTATTAATAATTTTCAAATAAATTTTAACACATGACTCGAGTTGGTTATATGCCCAACAGGATTTCAAATATACCCTAACTATTACAACAACTGTGTCCATCAATCATGGTATTCCTACTGATTTTTGCATTTCCACTTGTTTATTTTGTACAGGGGACCTTCTTATTAGCGGTCAATAACCTTTAGAAGGCCTCCTAATTGAAATCAAATTTTAATCAATGTATTATTACAATGTAATGTAAATAAAAGCGTTTTCTCTCTCTCTCTCTCTCTCATGAAAAAATGGATTCATTGCAAAACAGCAGCAAGGTGTTTGGCATACCTAACTCAAATGAATATGGCATTTCTTCTCTCATATCCAATTCCACTGTACACCTTTCCAAGACAATCAAACCCATGGGTTCTGACTGCTGAAATAAATAGTCAACAAAACCACGTTAGTTAAACAAGAGCAACGTGGAGCGTTGAAATGCGTCCACGAATGCATCGCAAGTGGTGTGCTTTTTAGGTTGATTATTTGTGTCATAAAAATGGCCACTACAAGGCGCAAAAAGGTACAATCCATCCAAAAACGGAATCATGTCATTGTTTCTTTAATAGAAAGCTATACTCCAATTTCATAGAAATCCGTCACGGAACTTCAGAGAAACAAAGGAAAACAGATTAAAATGAAACTGCCACTAGAGGGCACGCTAACAATTGGATACGCCTGAAAGTCGTCATTGTCTGTGATTAGCTTCATATAAATACACAACTAATTGAATTTAATACAAATCCTGCAGTGGGTTTAGGAGATACAGCTATGGAAGCAAAACAAAACAAAACAAAACCACCACTAAGAGGCGCCACAGCAGTCAAAGTTGTCATTGTCAACCATCCTCTTCACACTGAGAACATATACGCCAATTTTTAAACCATACTTATTGATTTGGTTGATTGAAGGGTAGACGCCAAAAACAGACTTGAAAACAGAAAAAATGGCAACTAGGTGGCCCAGAATATCTTGATTCTATCTGAAAATGGGAGGATAGCGTCATCTCATCAATAGATGCCCGTATTCAAAATTTTATGAAAATCCGTTGAGGACTTTTGAAATGTAAAACTAAAATTGCCACCAGGGGCACACCAGTAGTCAGATCCATCCGAAAATCGTCGTCGTCTGTTGTCAACATCATATAACACACTTCTTAAATTTAGTAAAGATCCTGCAAACGGTTTAGAAGATACAGCCATGGGCACAAAAAACGAAACTGCCACTAGGAGGCGCCACAGTAGTCGAAGTTATCAGAAATCATCCTCACCTGTCCACTTCATAGTAAAAACATACATGCCAATTTTCACAATTATCATGAAAGCGGTTTGGTTGATAGAGGACTGGACGCCAAAAAACAGACTCAAAAACAGTAAATATGGCCACTAGGTGGCGCAAACTAGGTTGAATCCATAGATATCACATAGACTGGGCGCACGCGCTCCTGCCGCTGACAACTTGACGCCATATTGGAAAGTGTTACTAGGCTAATTGCCGTGTCAACAAACGGGGCAAACTGCCCTTTTCAAAGCGCAATATCTAACAAATAAAGAGGCCCAAGAGTGTGATTTTTTTCCAGAAACATAAAAACATGTGACGTAACACTTACATGCGTTTTTAAGAGTCAATCAGTCAAACTAATGGAAGATCGTGAGTGAGATTCTCGAGTGGCCTGAGCAGCTGCACACTTGTCAATCCACTGCAAGCATTTTATTTTTTCGTTTTTTCAAGAGAAACCAGTAAGATCGTTCAAATTGTCATTTAATTTGTGTCGCTCGATGCAAATACATTATATCCAGGAGACGTGCTGCTCACTTGGGATGTACTTTCGTGGTGCCCCAATAGTAGACTTCTCAGTCTGAAAAATGACCCCAGGTAACTTTCTAAAATTAAAATATGACCTGGGTCGTTTTTAAGGGGGTCTAAACTTAATGTGAATTACTGTGAAAACTGACCTCATTGGGGTCATGTAAATGAATGGCACTGAAGTTTTTAAAGTTAATTAGGGCGTTATCCCATTCAGTGACTTCACTAGACGGACAACGGTTGCGGGCGTGTGATAACATCTAGCTCTTTTGTTAATTGCCGAGCAGAGCCTTTTGTCTGGTATAAAAACATGCAGTTCAATTATCTACAAGACTTATTACCGATCACCTGTGAACACAGTCGAACCCAGTGCATTGCTACGTTCGGACAGAATAGCTAGATTTTCTTATCTTCGACTGTAGTTGGGCGATTTTGAGGATTCAAAAACTATAAGCATGATCAGAGTATTTGATGGGGAATTCCGAAATGTCATTGGTTCATGTTCAAACATTTTATAACTTATCCCATTTTTAACACCACAGCCCAATGAGGCTATAAGATATACATGTACTATCTTATTGGAGATTAAACCAATTATCGACCAAAAAAGCTGACCCTCCCTCCACTAATTGCCAGAATGGACTTCTGAATCGTCAGTGTACTAAGATATTGGCTACAGCGCATGTGCGGTGCACCATAGGGGTCTGGCGAAGGTATAGCCTCCCCCCCCACTTTTTTCAGTGCTGCACCACCCATGCATCGTCATCCGCCCAACTTGTTGTGCTATACAACCTAACAAATTAGACTCAACGGTACAAGGTCGTAATGAAAAAAGCAAAGAACACAGACTCAGTTCTTTCCTGTGCATCTCTCAGGATTTCCAACATACTAATATTCTTCTCTCATGTACAGTATTCCTCTCTCATGGATCTGAAATCCTCCCAAACAAGCGCCAGACACTTGTTGGCATTTTGTAGTTTCCCCATACCGTGTAATTATGTGCTCACAAAGAGATCATCCCCTCTCCCACACATTATTTCGTATCGTTCCTATCCATCCCCGCCCTTAATCAGATATACGCACAACACATCCCTCAGGCGAAAATTTTAAAATAAAGTCTTCTCTCAAGCACGCTTGGCCTTCTCATGGTATCAAATTTGACTTTGATAGTAAGAAAACTTGGCTGCGATCGGAAGATTCTTAACATGTGGCCAAGTATTTTCATTGGATTGGTCTTCATGCAGTTCAGTAGTTAGATATCATATCCTGGCACGAGCAGTGCAAAAATGGCAAGAGTTGCCAATTCGGGCAACTGAATGAAGGGTTACTGTTAGAAAAATAATGATTGTTTTCACTTCAGCCCAACTCCCCCACACTATATTCATGGTTTGCACGCTGTTCAGTGCTTTCATTCCCTAACTGCGGCATATATTGAAAACACAAAATTTCCCTTGCCGCGCACCAACTCAGGTGACCCCCAGACCTAAACATCCGCGTAACGAACATTGTTGAAAGATCGCCAATTACGGGTAACGTGTCTGCTTATGCTAACCACCTGTTGCGGGGGAACCGTTGAATAATGACGAGACAGGTTTTCACATTAAATTTAGACCTTGTGAAAAAACTAACTGGGGTCATTTTTCACGAGGTCATTATTTAATGCTACACTGGCTCGGTTGGGTATTTTTGCACTCAGTTTTGAGTGGGAAATTCTGTATTTTCGCTATACAGTAGCTCGGTTGCGCAATTCAGTCGTACAGGTTTGATATTTTGGTTACTACGCATTTTACTTTTTGCGCAAGTTTTGAATCGCAAAACAAAGAGCTCGTAAGCAAGCAGTGCAAATCTACAAAATTTCCAATATCAACTTCTACATAAGTACAGATTTTGCAGGGATTTATTTGTTTTGATACAACAGAAAACATCTGATTTTGGAATACATATTTAGAAATGAATTTTTAAAGCATTATATATTTCAATAGAGAATACATTATTCTTTAAGATGTACTGATTTGGATGGCTGGCAAGAAAGTTAGAGGATATTATTTTTCAGTACGAGTAAAAATGCATATGATTGTCATTAATACCAAGTATTTACTTAATTACATTAAAAAAACAGCATCATCATTGTATAACAGCATATGCTAGTCAATAACTATCTTTATAATTGATCTTATATGGCCTCAATCACCAGGACTGATTTGGAAACAATGCATAGTCGCTCCGCTTAAACTTTGTTGGCAGAACATAAAAACCCAGTGGCAGCACCTCTAAACCCCATGGCCGAACCAAAAACCCATGACTCAAGGGCAGGACCAAAAAAAATAACTCTTTGGCTGCAGGCATAACACTGTGAGCCCCTGGATTTTCTGATTGATGCCGTAGGGCTCCCAGTGTTTTCCGCCATTTTTGTCCTGTGTAACACTCTCCAATATGACGTCATATTGACAATGCGACCTTCATGTATCAGAGAGTGGCGCGCGCCCGGTCTATGTATTAAGATGTCTATGGTTGAATCCTTCTGAAAAGGGAAAGATAGAGTCACTTCACTAAAAGAAGCCTGTACACAAAATTTTATGAAAATACGTTGAGGACCTTTGAAGATAGACTGAGGTAAACGTAAAAAAAAAATAAAATTGCCACTAGGTGACACACCAGTAATCATATCTGTTCGAAAGTTGTCGTTAGTTGTCATCATTAAAATGTACTTACTAAATTAAGTAAAGATCCTACAAACAGTTTGGTTGATAGAGGGGTGGACACAAAAAAAACAGACTCGAAAAGAGTAAAAATGGACACTAGGTGACGCAAACTACGTCAAATCCATCCGAAAACGAGAGGATAGCGTCGTCTCACTAATAGATGACTATATACTAAATTTTGTGAATATATATTGAGGACCTTTGAAGATACGGACTAGATTAATGTAAAAAATTCAAATTGCCACTAGGGGGCACACCCGTAGTCAGATCTCGCTGGTTCCCTGCATGCCACTAGGTGGGGCGGTAGCCGCGTCAGCACGCAGGTATCACTTAATTTTCCACGGTAAATTTTTTTACACCGGCGTTTCTGATTGGCTAGTCGAATTCTCAATAGGCAGCGCTTTACGCAAACAAACTGGCATGACTGATGGACTGAAGCGTAAAATTAATGTGGTCTGTTGTACAGACAAATCGGTGCTTACAATTTATGTTCAGGAAAGCCTCGAAATTTCGAGAGCGCCTTTTTGGAATGCATCTTTCTACTGTCGATGACTTTTTTTACGATAGTGTCCTGTATTCATATAGTATGAATAACACACCGGTTAAATCGGACAAATATGTATTTATTGTACATGAATGTGCTTCAAGTACGCGGCTATTAAACATCACTGCAGAAAAAATAGTTGATGCGACGCCACTTGCATGACAAGGCTAAAAATCGTTCACAGTCCGCCATTTTTTTACGGTGTTGTAAAGCTATCCAATGACTGCCGGGGTTACATCAACCAATGCTAAAGCACATGCCACTGAGTGATACCTGCGTGCTGCCTGGGCTAAGCACACAGGGAACCAGCGTGGTAGTCAGATCCGTTCGAAAGTTTGCTCATGCCGTCCCATCCATGAAAGGAACACATGTGCAAAAATTTCATGAACATACGTCAATTGCTTTTGGAGATAGACCAGAGGACGCCAGACGTATGCCGCCCGGACGGATGGATGGACGGACGGACGGACAGAGATGACGGCATAATGCGTCCACATATAAATACGTGGGAACATAATAAAACTGTTGAGTAGGAAGAGCTTCATACAACCAGCTACAGGTTGCATTTGTTCTGTGAAATTCAGATGAGTGAGCTGAGATTTTTGCAGCTCGAATCTGGAATTTTTCATGATTTCCCAACACTGAATCAGACAGATAAAAATCAATTTAAAAGTAGTTCGAAGTTGCAGTCAAGTTCACAAATACAACAATATATTGATTTTTAAAGTACCAAGCCTTGTCTACATTTAATAACAAAATATTTGGTATTAACATATAACTCATTTAATGATAGTAACATCTGCTACACTTAGTTAAATGTTACGTTATACGTACTATGATACCTCTACTTACACGATCCTTGGTTTTGAAATAAAACAGAAGGTTTCCTTTCAGCTTGCACCATCTTTCAACATAAGCTAAAAAGTATGGAAAGAAGTAATCCATAAAAATATATTATTCACTTGTTTTACAAATTAATTTTTACAGAACAATACACTTATAAGCACCCTTTACCAGAGGTGTAATTACGCTTCCAAAATTTAACCATATTGACAATCTAGAAGAGAATTGAAATTTTTGACATTAGAATGTCAATATAAGCCCTACTGCCTGAGTGTATATTTTCATTTTTGCATTAAATACTGATCTACAAAAGATAACCTTTGAGTTTCAACTTACACAACTATAGCAAGCTTATTTTTCTTACCAAGCTCAGAAAAGAAAATGTTGAGATCAAATTTCAAGTGGCACTAAATACCCCATTCAAATGAACAGATAGATATTTATAGGCCCTTTCATATCGACTTAACTCCGGTGTGAGTGGAGCGTCGACGTAAACAGCACAGTTAACTGGACCGTTCACACTGGCTTTGGTAGTTAATGAACATCGAAGTAAACGGGTGGTGACGCTGTCGTCATCGAAGTTATCGCAAGGTAGCGCTGCACGCTAAGATTTTTTCAATGTGACAATTTGGGAACATTTACATGTGTTAATTGACATTAAACTTATTTTTAAATTGATTGGTTATTATTAGGCCAAAATATAAGCAGCTATTGGTGACAGCACTACCCTGTAATTGTTGACGATAACAGTGGCACCTGGCGATAACTTCGATTGGACCGAAGTTAACCGTTCATACTGCACTGTTACATTCACCTGTTAACTGTGATGTTAAGTGGTAGGAGCTGTTAACTTCGATCCAGGACCGGAGTTAAGCGTTCATACTGACCGCAACTCCCCAAACCATCGACGCGTCGACGTTAGTATGAAAGACCCTTAGGCATAAAATTAGTGACTGCATGCAAACATATCCCTACTAGTATATCTGTTTCACATCATTTTGTTGCTCTTGTGTTTATTGATTTAATAGGTACGAGCAGATGGTTTACTTCAGATAGGAGCATGAAGCGCTGAAGGGAACTTTTGTTGCACCTCACTTAGAATTCCAACGAGGTAGGGTAAAGTTTCTTTAAATTTCCTAAATTTGAATTTTTTCATTTTTGAATCAGAAATATTTATAGTATGTAGGCCTTGGCATCATAATACAGTTTACATTTACAGCTTTATAATTGATAAAATTTTATCTCTAACCACTGTCGCTTCAGAAAATTAATATAGTACGTAGCCCCAAGCTTTTAGTTCAAAAAGATCATGGCTTTGAAATAATCTAACTACACTGCCATCAACTGTCATATTCGTCAGCAAATTTCTGTGCACATCACCAAGGACAGGGCAGTGACACATAAAATGAATCTCGTTTTCAATTTTACGAGAATTGCATATTCCACAAATTCTCTCATCCTCGATTAGACCCACGTTTCAATATAAGGCTTGTGCATTGAGCACCTAAAACGAGCAAGTATTTATCTTAAGTAGGATCTAGTAAGTACAGTGAGGTATTTTTCACACTGTAGTTCCATTTTGATAGTACAATAGAATTGATACTTAGTCAAATTATTAATACAGAGTCCCAATTTTGTACGTCACAGTCAATTAATCGCCGAAGAAATTCTGAAAGAAACAAATCTACGTCACCGGTTCATAAAACCATAACTCTCCAAACCCACCCATAGGTATACAACATGTATCGACTACACCTGTCTCGACCCATGACATTTGGCATTTTTTTGTTTAGTCTCATGGTATACTTGAAGAAATCGTTATGCACACTTTCTATGAAATTGACAATTGAGACACCCCAAATCTCTGCATCATAGCTTAAATTTAAAGTCTCGTAAAATCATACTACGATCAAACAGCTTAAAAAGGCCTGACGGTAAAGAGCAATCTAATTAGACAAACAGGCCTTTATCAAATTTAAAGCTTTTCGAGTCAGCAAGAACTTTCTAGGCAATTTGGTACTTTTTTCATTTACAAAGTCTTAAAGTATAGAACAGTACAAATCAAATGTATGACCCGGAATTCTTCATCAAGACGACTGGGCTGAAAACGAAATCATCTTAAGAGTAGTCTTCCCTCCTGATTGAGAATGTAGGGCAAATGACACGTAAGTTTGAAGGTGGCTAAGCCATTCTGTTATCAGAATTTTGTTGTCCTAATAAATATTACCAGAAATTTTTGCTGTATACAGAAATAGCCGTCATGACAGGAAAGCAGTATTTTATCCGATTACTTTCATCTTCTACTGTACAAGACCGTTTATTGATCTGCACCTGAGTACAACACTAAGTTTTTAAATAGAGGAGTGAAATTTTCTTTCTTGGTTGAAAAACTTTAACAAATAACATTTCGCTTATCTATCATTTTGTGTTCCATTCTGAAACTTCACTAAAACACAAAGCAAAGTTGGTAGTCATCTCTGATTTTGAGACCTATGTTCACCGACCAAAAAAAAACTTAAGAAAAATCGTCTACCTGCCTTAATTTCTGTCGAGGTTTCGTGTTCGTTTTTTTTATTTGAAAAGCTTGTCAGATGGATTTCCTGGAAAGGGTGAGCAACTACAAATATCGCACCACCAACTCCCTTTTCAAAAAGTGCAATTCCATAGTGACGAATGTACAGAGAACATTTTGATTAATTGTGAAAAAAGTGTTCATCATAGGAAAATAATTTATACATCGACAGGTCTTATTGATAGCTTTCAAAGCACGTATCATTTCTGCCTATCTTTTAATCTGACTGAGAGAATTACATTTAAAAGGGTGTGACGAACGTACGCAGAGAATTTAAATTTAAAAAAATTTAACGTTAATTTTCTGTGAGTTGCATTAAGTTACAATTTTTTGTTTTATATCATGATTTAGTGCAATGTTTGCAAAGTACAACACACTGATTTTTTTGATGATATCTTCTAAGAATTTTTTTCAGAGAGCTCGATATAAGTTGAGTTAGTGTGATGGATGTACACTCTGAATTTTGAGTATTAAATTGTTTGTTGTGACTAAGATATCGACTCAGAATGATTTAAACTTTTGCAACTATTTATGCTATATTGGTCTTTTGCTACTAATTCAATGTTTTTTAATTAAATGTACCCATTGACCTTTTTGCATGAAATCATCACAGGTACGCAATGCGTATGCTAGGAATATGCTCTTGGTATTTTAACTTTTCAATACATTTGATTAAAGATATCAAACAATCCCCTATAATATTCACTTCTCCTTGATAATGGTAAGCAATATAGAAATGAGAGCGATAATCATTTTGTATTTGACAGGTGTTAGTTATCAGGAAAACTCGCATGTATGCGTTAAATAGAATACTACCGTATTTGCCCTAATAAGCGCCCATGCCCCTATAAGCGCCACCCACATGTATTCAGACTTTGCTAAAATAAGCGCCCAGTCCATCAACGCTGTGTACATGTGAAAAATGCCTTACCTACAGTTCTAAAATTCTACAGTTAACGTCTTCAATTTATCAATAAGATCCGACAGTCCTGAAAAAATCATTGTGCGCGAAATTTGTAGACCACAAGCCTCTCCGCTATGTCGGTATTTAGCCGTGACTATACACTTCCAACTTCCGCCGTGTCTCAAGAAGAACACATAAGTTTTGCTGATCTTGCAAGGAACGTATCCTATTATGGTCTGGTCTTTCAGAACAGACGCAGCGTAGTTGTCAAAGAGATTGTATTGTATCTTTCACATACAGATCTTCTCCATCAACTGGAATCCAAATTTCTTTGTATACGTGAAAACCGCAAATCGAAGACTAATATAAACTTGACCTTTGTTAAAAGCACGTGGCCAGGAAGCGCGCGCAACATACAAGTAATTGTCATCGAAGCTTAGTCTTCGGGAACTATCTATTCATGAAACGGGTAGCATAGCATCGGCATGAAATAAATACTGGCACTCATTTCAGAAAGTTTTTCAATTTGCGGTATTTTTAGGAGGCATTATTCAATAAATTGTAATTGGTGTTTTTAAAGTCAAAATGACCCACTGATAGTGAGAACTTCCGCACCCTCACACCCCCCATCTCCCGAAAAATAACTGTTAGACTGTCACGCATCCAGTCACCTGGCGATGCAATATTGGCCTTACCGAGACAATTTTTGAACATATTTTAGCAGATGAGATCAACAAGTGCTAAATAAAACATGTTCTGCTTTACTGAATGTGTTAATTTCTCTAGTTGCACAATCACCTAGATCGTTACATCGCGTTTACTCTGGCAAATTAAGTCTGATGATACTCACGCACTCGCTCACTCACGCAATACGCAGACGAACTTCAAAACAAACGTCATGTGACAACAACATGATTGTGTGTTCGTCCACAGATTTTTCTCGTGTTGCGGGGTACAATGCAGATTTGGACTTAATATGCAAATAATACCGGCTCCAAAGGAACCTAGAAATCTTAAGGACACTATTTTGAAAACTTAAGGAGGACTTAAGGTAATTTGTTGAGTAGAAACTATATCATTACTCAAGAATTCAAGTTGACCTATCATCAACTGCGAGGCAGCGACGCATCAGTCGGTGAGTTTTCACACTGGGATTTTCTGAAAAATGCTCGTAATTTAACAACAAAGTTCGATAGCAATGCACTGCAATTTTGTAGAAACTCTATCATACATTACAGATGCGTCACAGAACGTAAATTTGGTGAATTCTAGCTTACGATTTCACCTGTTTTGGAGACCGAGTTTCAACCACTTTGGGCTATAAGCGCCCCCCTTCCTGAAGCCAATTTTTCAAAGCGCCCTGTGCACTTATTAGTGCGAATACAGTAATCTAATTCTTCAAGCTATTCTAAGTGAATGTATTCTCACCCTCCCCTCTCTTGAACAAGCCTTCTTGCTTTTCTTTAATAAGCAGTACTCCCTCCTTGTCAAATCCTGTTCCATACAAAGCTATGTTTGCCAATTCTTTGTTGTTAAACCTCATAACTGGTTACTGTTTTACACACAGATGTGATGAAAAAACGATCAGTCCATGCAAAGATCACATGCTTCCCAGAACTCCACGTTAAATTTTCCTGAAATAGGAAGAACAGATCAGGGGTCCGTTTCATGAAAAGTAACTTATGACTAAAGACACAATTTCCAAATAAAGAATTAGTCATGCAATTATTAGAACATTTCAGACTGGAAATTTGTAGAATATTTCTCAATAACTAACAATTATGTGTCTATTTCAGATATTTCATTCTTTTGGTAAAGTGAGTTATTTTTCAGAAATAATTACTGTATGTGGAACGTAACACCAAATTCGTATCTTGAATCTAAAGTCACTGTCATGAAACAGACCCCATTTTAATCAAAGAACACACACTTCTGTGGATTGGTGATCCAAAATAATTAAAATATCCCGACAGAGATAAGGAAAAACTTTAAAGTCTACCCAAATATTACATGCCTCTCAGAACAATGAAAATGTGGTATTTTCATGGACATTCTAAACTGGTCAGAGGCCACTCAGACATTGATTTCAAACCAGTATGCTCATGAAACATGAGTGCCATCTGCTTATTTTGGTTTCATAATGCGACATCTTTTGGGAAATGGTGATAACTTTGCAGAAACAAATTTTGTTCAGAATAGTTTTGGTCGCAAGTGATGACCATAATACTCCTATCAATGTCAAAACATTTGCTTTTTATTTGCTATGAACTGTGTGCAAACTTGCAGGAAAAGAGCACTGGATTGAAGAAAACAGAAATAGGTCAACAGACATAGCTCTATTTCATGGCGCTCTAAGTTGACCCATATGATGATCACTCTGACTACAAATTTAAATACAGAGTAACGGAATTATTTCCGCGTCGCTAACCAATTTAGATAACTCAAGGAAGGATGTGGTTTTTAATGACATCAACTTCTGTGGTGAATTCGCGATGCGTGTTGCATGAAATAGGTTTCAAAAAAATATGCAATTGTTCTGATTCATGCTGTAAGTTTGCAATATAAATTAGAGCAGGGAGCAAAGAAACAATAATAATTATAATTATGTTCAAGTCTTAACACAACATTCAGCAATCTTTGATAAGAGCTATTTATTAAGCAATTTACTAAATTTTCTCAACAGCTTTCTTCGCAGATTTCCTAACAGTCTTTTGACTACTAATGCCATTATTGAAGTCCATTAACACAGGGTCTATCTGGTTGATCAGACTTGCGAGGTACTGCAGAATTATCCTATTCACGAATATTGCATTCCAGAGGGTATAGCAATGACAGTGGGCACTTAAGATTTTTTTGAGATGGCAATACTACTTTGACACCATCCATTCAGTTCATCAGCACTTCTTTTTAACAATTCTCTGATATGCTCTGTTTTCTGTGTTCCATGGTGTTGTCCACTTTTTTTCATGAGAACATCATCACCAAGAGATGGAGTTTCCTTAGCCTACACTCTTGGCACCTTTAAGCTAGTTTGTGTACTTTCATGAAAACTAAGTAGATAATTGTTTTTACAACTTTGCAAAAACTGGTTAAGCAGACGGCCACATTTCCACATTTCCAGGAGTTTGTACTCGCTAGCGACCAATTCCAAATAGTCAGGATTATCAGCATCATCATCTGAGCTGGCAATCCTGCTTTGGGGTTGAGTGATAGGATATGTTGAGGTGCGATACAGCCTAAAGGGTCGTAGATAGTGCTGATTTGCTGCAGGACTTCCCTTTTGCTTTTCACTGGAGCTTCAGTGTTTCCTGTAGGACAGACAGAGAGTGTATCTGATTCATTTTTCCCGTTCCATAGATACCAAGAACTTTCATTCTGTCATCTTTAGCTCTGTTTTCATCAGGTACACTCGATAAGAAGTTCTCTCATCATTAGAGATCCATTCTTGTAGATTCATTGCTGCTTGCTGTAAATTCAATTTAGTTTCTCCATATAATTTTATAGCGATGTCACTGTTGTTGGTACCAGATTGTCAACATAGCTATCAGTTTTGAATGGAAAACTCATTATCTTCATATGTTTCAAGGTGATGATTTATGGTAGCTTCCACTATCGCTGCTACTTGTTGGATATACACTGCTGTGATGACCATTCTTTCTGTAGTAGCAGAACCGTTTGCTAGCTGTTCATTCCTTGGCTTTGTGGTTTTTGCTGAAGCAAATAAAACAACAAACGTCTAATCTCTTTTTTCTTTCATGTACTGTAGTTCAATGGTCTACTGAATCTCTAGACCTTTTTCTCTTCTAGGTGACTCATAATGACAGTTGATAAGATTTTTGACCTGCTGCAAGCGACTTTTTTATAGTTCCATGTTCAAAGGACTCACCTTGAGCTTCAAAGCCTCTCAGATGTTTCTCCAGAGTATCCATCATAAACCTTAGTATATATGTCCATCAGTTTTTCATAGTGTAGTTTTATAACTTTCGAGGTTTTACTAAATCTGACTTTGAGCAGTGAGTTGGCCGTTTTGTAGTTAGCGTTTGATAGCTCCTTCCAGGACAGTGCACGCTGCGTTTCTCCTTGTAGATACCTAAGTTTTTCGACGGGTCGAGATCATTTCTTACATGAACAGCTGCTTTGAAGGAAGCCAACCAGCTAGCTGTATGAAGACTGTCATCAAAATACAACTAGGTTTCCACTATGTGTCACCCTGCCGTGAAAGTTGTATCAACATGTAAAGCTAAAGATCGGACGGGGTGCATGCAAAATCTGGAAATCAACCGACACTCACCTTGCCCGTTACAGCCGTTAAAGTGAAAAACAATGCAATAAATGTCATTTTCCTGCGTAACTCTCCGCCTTTTCTAACAATGAAAAGTATGTCGTCGTTTTGAAAACAGTACGCTTGTGTCACGTGCACGCGCCATTTCCTAAATTTTTGCGACATTTCTCAGGAGATAGCTTGACAGCAGCAAAATTTCTTCTAGAATTTGGTTTTTCGGCATCAAAATTCTAAGAACTTATAATGAAGTGAAACCAGTTTCGATAATTTGTTGTGACATGTACGCAACCTCATGAAAAATCAACAGTTGATTGAATAATCGGCGAAAAAAGAAACTAGCCAATATTGGTGACGCAATATTACATGGCACTGAAAGCCGTCGCTAAAGATCGCTCCACAACTTTAGCAGCAGAATAATGGTAGAACGCCATTTTTTCCAACACCGTTAAATGATTTAATTTACTCAAGGAAGACTGTAGCTTTTAATGACACTAATTTTGTGTCAGATTTTATCTTACCACTTTTTTACCCACATCGGTACAAAGCTGTATATTTAGTATACAGCTTTGTACGAAGGCTACTTTGAAGGTATCCCAAAACCCTTTACAGTTAAGTACTGTTGTAAATGTTGACGTCAGTCTCAGCTGTGGCGTCTCTATGTTGTGATGTCCTTTTCGTTACCATGTTGGTCTTGGCCTGGTGCGACATCTGACGCCAGAAGTGCCCAGCAGAGGTCACCCTGTCATCACGTGACCAGTCACCTCTCACGACCATGTGATAAGATCGTCTGGGGCTTCTGGAGTTTGCGGCTGTACCGTGCAGACGTGCACTCTAGACTTTACTCTACACCGTGTTCAATAGGCCGAACCTGTTTGACTGTAGCAGTAGCTGCAGCCTATTAATACAACAGTACATTGCCATAAAATGATGTGAGTTGGAATGTTGGTAATTTTTTATGGGGATATGCTATAGCCAGAGCCTGTACACGCCTGAAGCCTGTAGTCTGCAGTGCATGTACACGGCGATGTAATTGCCGGGGCTTGTGACCTAGTGTAATACTAATAGAAATGAGGCTATGGCTCATGGATGCGCGTTCAAGTTGCAAGTACAAAAACACCCAGTTTGCAACGACTGATACCACGGAACAATAAAGCACCAAAAACATTGTTAAAGATACCTTTTGTTTACCTGTCAACGACTTCCTCAACAAATTAACCCTCCACTCGGGGAACTCCACAAAAATCAGAATCTATGTCAAACGGAAGTATACCAATATTCAACCTCCGGAGTTAAAGAACTATGTAGCAGAAGAAGAGAAGCGGGACGGGGACAAAGTCCAGTTTATTTTCTACGAGATTAGCAGAGTAAATGGGTCACACTGGATACAAAGGTTGCCCAGCTGATGTGGCGTTGAACGCACATCCTTTGACGTTTTCAGAAAGGTGAAAGCATAGAACGCATTTATGAAATTACATCGCAGAAAACCTGACCGAACAAAGTTGGGTCACCCTTCTCCTGGTCGTAAGTTTCTGAATTGGCTTCCATTGACGACTGCACGCAGTGATTAGGTGTTGATGGATCCGACCTTCTGGAAGATTTAGTAGTAGTTGCTGTATGTGGGTCCCTGGTTTGAGCATTAAATTAACAATCATTCATTGTGAATGTAGTATTGGCTATATAGTAACAGCAAAATGTTCAATGGAAAACCTAGGCAATGACCATCGCCTCTGTTGGCCCGAACCAGAGGCGATGTAGAGGCTATAGGCGCTCTGTACGCCGGAAGCTTTTCGGCGAATTATGCCTCGCACCGACTAAACCATCAAAGTCACGTTGTTATAACTACCTTTTGCGTATAGACGAACACCTTAGGAGGTTGTCGATGTGTTTAAGTTCTTCCAACTCGAACAAATACTCCCGTTATGAAACTTTTTCTTCGAGCAGTCCCTATTTCAGTTCCCAAAATTGTGAAATCAAAATTTTCATTTTTTTTAACCAGGCCGAAGGTCAGAAGTTGCGATCCTACCGGCGAACTTTGAAAGCTGAAGTTCCCGCCCTTTGCGTACGTGCTGCCGGGAACCAGCCGTGCATTTGCCGTGTTGTTAAACATTAAAATGTCAAATATGTGCACAAAGACTATTAAATGTCATATCAACAGCATTTATTTTTATCAAATACAAACAATAATTCATTGAAATACAAACAGTTTCAAGTAACGCCAATTAAAGACAAGTATAAGTGGTGGCATTTTGGAAACGGACATTTGACTGACAAGACCGCAATGGCTCACCTTTGGCCTATTTAAAAATTATTGAGGTTATGAAGTCACATCACCTAGCGAGCGCGGTAAAAGTTGAAGCGTGCGCAGTACAAAAATTTTGATTTCACGATTTTGGGAACTGAAATAGGGACTGATCAAAGAAAAAGTTTCATAACGGGAGTATTTGTTCGAGTTGGAAGGACTTAAACACATCGACAACCTCCTAAGGTGTTCCTCTATGCGCAAAAGGTATTTATAACAACGTGACTTTGATGGTTTAGTCGGTGCGAGGCATAATTTGCCGAAAAGCTTCTGGCGTACAGAGCGCCTATAGCCTCTACATCGCCTCTGGTTCGGGCCAACAGAGGCGATGGTCATTGCCTATGGAAAACCGTGTGTCTCATAACAGGCCTAGACTCCTTGACCTAGGCAATGACCATCGCCTCTGTTGGCCCAACCAGAGGCGATGCAGCTCCTATAGGCGCTCCATACGCCGGAAGCTTTTTGGTGAATTATGCCTCGCACTGGCTAAAGCATGAAAGTCACGTTGTTATAAATACCTTTTGCGCATAGACAGACACCTTTGGAGGTTGTCGATGTGTTGAATTCCTTCCAACTCGAACACATACTTCCGTTATCGAACTTTTTGTTCGAGCAGTCACTCGTTCAGTTCCCAAAACTCACCATTTTTATACTGCGCATGCTCCAATTTTTACCACGCTCGCTAGGTGATGTGACTTCATGACCTCAATCTTTAAATAGGCCAAAGGTGAGCCATTGCGGTCTTGTCAGTCAAATGTTCGTTTCCAAAATACCACCACTACCTGTCTTTAATAAGCGTTACTTGAAACTGATTGTATTTAAATGAATTATTGTTTGTATTTGATAAAAATATATGCTGTTGATATGACATTTAATAGTCTTTGTGCACATATTTGACATTTTAATGTTAACAACACGGCAAATGCACAGTTGGTTTCCGGCAGCACGTACGCAGAGGGCGGGGACTTCAGCTTTCAAGGTTCGCTCGTAGGACTGCAACTTCTTATCTTCGGCCTGGTTAAAAGAATGAGGTCATATCTCTTGGCGTGCGCTGAGTGAAAATGGGGAGTTCACGATTTTGGGAACTGAAATGGGGACTGCTCGAAGATAAAGTTTGATAACGGGAGTATTTGTTTGAGTTGGAAGGAATTAAACACATCGACAACCTCCCAAGGTGTTCCTCTGTGCGCAACGTGACTTTGATGTTTTAGTCGGTGCGAGGCATAATTCGCTGAAAAGCTTCCGGCGTATGGAGCGCCTATAGGAGCTGCATCGCCTCTGGTCGGGCCAACAGAGGAGATGGTCATTGCCTAAGAGACTCCTAGACAGCTAGAGCCTAGAGATGGTGTAGCTTCATACGCCGGAAGGTTTTAGAAGAATTATACCTCACACTGATTTAAACATCAAAGTCACGTTGTTAAAATACCTTTGGACATAGAGGGATATTTAGGAGGCTGTTGGTGTATGTAATTCTTTCCAACTGGAAGAAATACTCCCGTTATCAAGATTTTCTTCAAGCAATCCCTCGCTCAGTTCCCAAAATCGGCAACTCGCCATTTTTAACACTGCGCGCGGCAGGTGGTGTGACGTCATATCCCCTGGCGTGCGTATAGCGAAAATGACCAGTTACAGATTTTGGGAATTGAACGATGGACTTTTCGAAGAAAAAGTTTGATAACAGGAGTGTTTCTTCAAGTTGGAAAGAATTAAGTGCATGGATGGCCTCCTAAGGTGTCACTATTTGTGCAAAGGATATTTATAGCAAAGTGACTTTGATGTTTTGGTCAGTGTGAGGCATAATTCGCCAAAAGGCTTCCGGCGTATGAAGCTCGGGAGCTACACTGTCTCTAACTGGCTATAGACTGAGACCGTGGTCACTACATGTAAGAACGTCCGAGAATAACACGTTTGTTAAAGAAACAGATGGGAAGCTGAATGAGACAGTTTTGAAGTAATTTTTTTGAATTCTCCAAAAATCTTGTACAAGACGACATTCTCAAAAAAGATGTGACAGCGTCTCTGGAGCTTTATTTCAAAAGGAACATAAATTAGAATCCCGAACTTGGATGTTGACCAAAAAAGTGATATTCTAAATTGGAACCATTGGGATCCTTTGTAATTTCATAAGGCAATCTTATTGTATTGTCTTCTAATCTAAACTCTCTTAACCGTATTTTCCATTTACACTCTGACTTGGAAGGTTTCTTAATGTTGTTAAAGATAGGACAAATATGTCTACAACCCCTCATACGTATCTTTCTTTGAGTGAGTAATTGCTGATGGCATGCAAAGAGAATAGACATTAACACTTTTGAATTTACTTTGAAATAGACTTTTTTGAAACCTTAGAGCAGAAACAACACCTTTACATTCTACAAAGTTTTACATCGAAACCATTTATCAAATGGTCTAAACTAGCGAAATCGCCATCAGAGGTATACATATCTCTGGAAAATCTTAAGCCTTTTACAAACAAAGACTTATAAAAAACACTTGTGTCTCCAATCCCCCAGTTATTATTAAACCACTAAAGGTTGATTCAAAGTCTTCTTTACTCGCAACAATTATTTTCTTATAAAAAGATGTCATACTTCCAAATACGTTGCGCCAATAGGAATTATCAATTAGAGTTGACTTTGACTTAATAAAGTGAAGCAAAATTCTTTAAAAATGAGTAGAGTCAGTATAGTAACTGACTACTTTTAGACGCCGGGCTTTCAAGATATCTATGGGCCATGGCAAGTTTTAAAGCTTTACTGAAAGTATGCATATTAATAATTTGAAGTCCCACTTGTTCTTGCCCTAAACAGGTCATAGTTTGTTTAATTTCATCATTACGAGCCAGCCGTACAAATCTAAAGAATATCGTACTTAATTCATCCAAAACCTTTACTGGTGGATTTAATAAACTTGACAACACAAAATTAATCTTAGAAGTAGCTAACAGGGCTCAACATTAACATTAAGTAGTTGAAATTTTTACTTGCTTGAACAACAAATTCACTTGCCCCAAGTACAATCCCAAATAGCACCGTGCATGTGCACACCTAGGTAATGTGTTACTGTAGGGCTGCCTGTGCTGAGCCTCCTCTTTTGTCGTGCATGCTATATACTTGAATTGCCAGTGGCGGATTTAGGGGGGGCCAAGGGGGCCATGGCTCCCCCTGAAATTCTACCAGATGCCATTTGGGAGTTCGGGTGCGCGCAAGCAGGGGCTCATCGCGGGTACAACGCCTAGGCCCTGAACAGTGAACAAACCCCGTTTACCTTTTTTTCTTAGTCAACAGGTCCTCATTCGAGGCCTCTGCGTCCCCACAATTTAGCCTGGGCGCGCGCATCTGCCGAAATTCTGGTTATTCCGTGCCCTGGATCCGCCCCTGGTTGCTATTTTTTAACGATTCTTTTAGAACATTTATTTATAAGGTGTGTCAAAATATTAGAGAGACAAATTAGAAGTGTAACTATGGTATCTGAACCATTGTCTCACGTTCACAGGCGCCGAAATGAGCTAGAACATGAACTCTAGACACTTCTGTGTATTCATTAGTTTATACGCCCTCATGCATTAAACTTTGCTTAACCTGAATCTGAATTTTTGCTATCCGTAAAAATCTTGCACAGTTTTGGTCATCGGTACCTTGTATTAAATTAAAATCAAATTTTAACATATAACAATACCACATATACTTTTATTTTCAATAAATAATTACATTTTTGAAAAATAGATAGGCCGTGAAAAAGTCACCCTTCAGAGCGACAATCCTGAAGACCGTATTCCTCTTCTTTCGGGAGTCGCCAGCGGGAGCCGGGAATTCATAAGAATGTCCTTTGGAATTCCCCCCGGAATAAATACCAGGCCTTTAAAACTGCTGTGTAGTGTAGAAAATATGTGGTCAGTCATTCACTTTTTAGCTTTTGCGCTTATCTGTACGACTTACATCCACCGACGAACACGGTGCTTCCAGCTCGGTACATGGGTAAACGCCGGCAAAAATCACACGTCATCCCTTGTTCACTGTCTCGTAGGCCAGGAAACCTAACTTCCCATGACGGAAACCATCCCCGCACTCTTCGTTTCATATTGTTGCTTTGATTCTTCCTGAACTCGTATTTTAGCATCTGGAAGGCTTCCTTGTTTGGACGTTTTGCCAGAGTGCAGACGATCAGTAGTATCACGTGACAACTTATTCAGAAACTGCAGGGCTCGTTCAGAGAATCGAAAGGGTTTGACCGCGGGTGTCATCTGTGCATGCTGCATCACACTCGTTCTATTTTCCTTTCGGTGCTCATTCGAAGACGGGAGTTTCTTTGACGGCCACACGGGCTTTTTCGATGGTTTTTAGGCTTGTGTCGGGGTTTGTTACTTCGGAGCAAATGTCAAGCAGACAATCTTAGGATCTGCTTGCCTATGCGGCTAGCTTTTTAACTTACCCATCAGGCAAGTACTTTTCAAATTGCACTTGCCTGACGCAAAATCTACATGTACACGGGCAATCGGGCAACCGTTAGTGTTGAGCCCTGGCTAACGTTTTAATTACAGTTACTCTACCAAACAGGGTTAAATTTCGTTGATGCCAACTTTTTAATATTGAGACTTGATCTCAGTCATTCTTGCAGTGAAGTTCTTATGTGTCATACTATCCAACTGCGTGTCAAAATCCACCAAATAGGCTTTCTTTTGTAGGAATCACGTCATCTCTACTAGTTTTACTTCCGAACCATATGGCTTTTGCTTTATTCACATTCACTTGGAGACCGGAGACACCAGCAAACAAATGTGGTACATTCAGTGTGCTACTCAATGACAAATTCGACCCATCCAAAGTAATCAACATGTCGCCCACATGTTGTGAAATTAAATATTCTTTATTTCCTGGAACTACAGCTGCAATATTTTTGTTATTCTTGATTAAATATGCCAAAATCTGCTCGCACAATATAAAAATGTAGGGAGACAAGGGGTCACCTCTGCAGCCAGGCGAAATATTGAACCAGGACGATGGGTGACCGTTTATGACAACACATGACTTAATATTACTATGAAAGACTTTTATCCACCTTCTGATCGACCAACCAAAATTAAGGAAAGATAGATTTTTGTATAAAAGTCCACGACAATGAATCAAATGCTTTCTCAAAATCGATCAGTAAGAGAATCCTGGTTTGTTAGCTGACTGGGCATAAAACATTAAATCACATAGCACGCGCACATTTTCGTTCATATTTCTTCCAGAAACAAAACCTGTCTAGTCCTTACTGATTAGTTTTCCCAAAACGGATTTTAACCATTCAGCCATAGCCGAATAAGCCATATGTCACATGGAGTAAGGATATGGGTCTCCAGTTTTTCAAATACCTTAGGGATGCAGGTAATCACTCTATCTTTCTGACGATAACTGACCAATAGCAAAATCAGAATTATGTGCGCGAACAACATAATGCCCAATGTCAGCCCAAAAAAATCAGAAATTCCAATGAAAACCATAGGAACCTGGGCTCTTGTTTTTCATATCAATATTAAATATAAAAAAGCAATCATTCATTGATGATCCAGTGCACTATACTGGGCTCAGCATTGCTGATGTTTTGGGCTTCAAAATCTGAGGATCTTCCACCAGCTATGGGAGTCCTACAACTGTGGGTTTGTTGCAGCCCAAACTGATGCCTGTGTCAAACAAATTTGCAGCACCTCAATTTGGCACAGGTTGGCGAGTTCAACTGATGCCTACGCCAAACTGAAGCTACCAAAGTTCCCGAATTAATGCCAGTGATTTATGGTTTTTTCAATAGTTACCAGAACCAAAATTGATGACAAGTATAAGTGCGGACTGGTGCGTAATAGTTTTGCGTGACACTTCCCCTATATTATTAATCCATATGACCTGCATACCTGAGCACTCATTGTCGTTAATTTCAGTTCTGATAACTGTTATAAAAACTTAATAAGCCACTAGCAGTAACTTAGGAATTTACGGTAGTTAACGAGTCAATATACCACCTGACCCACAACAAATTGCAACAAAAGGTTTTACAGTGGTTTTATGCACTAGTATGTATCCTTATTAACAGAAAAAATGTCTGACCACCGGAAATGGATTAAAACTGCGTCATTTCCAAGATGGCCGCCACGACGTTTCAAAATCACCAAAAATACATATAACTTCTTCAATAATTGAGACAGAGACATAATTTGTGGTTCTAGTCTATGGTTTTAAGGGGTGAGCAACTAGCTGGTTTGGTTAAAACTAAGATATGATTAGTATATGATATGAAATTCAAGATGGCGGCTAAAATTCAAGAACAGAAATCACTGATTTTCACTTCATCAATTATAACACAAGTATGATTAGATATGACTGGTTTCTGATTGAAAGATCTTAAAACATTTAGATTTGACTGATTTCTGACTGAACTACTTTAAAATATGAATATCGCATTAATATTTAATGTTTAATTCAAAGCATTGGCTTGCATAAAAGTAACAAAAAATTGTTTATTGTGTATTTGCTTGCCACAGGTTTTTGTTTAAAAACACACAAGGAAACTAGAAGCCCAAGGCAAAATGTCAAAACCTGTCTGAAGTGCCCCACAATCAGCTGCAATTGAGCAGATCATCGACAATCTTGAGCTGAAGTCTGTGGCTGGTCTGAAAATGTTCCAGCGGGCAACGATCAAGGCAGATCGCACTCGGTCTTGGATGATCACTTGCCAGCTGTTGGTAATGCCGTGCCAATATTTGCTGCAGCTGGACACCACAACTACCTGAAATCTGCTTACCTCTACATACAAGAAATGGCTGATATGGAGAGCAAACACCCAGATGTGTATGCGAAGTTTCAAAAATGGCTTTTGTATGATTCGGCGAACAAACCAGTTTTGCGCAGGCCTCAGCTGTGATCTGGCCATTGAGAAAAATTACTAAATGCGATCGCTAAAAGGCACAGGCGGCTTGACTCATGGCAGTAAGATGACAGAGGATTAGCAAGCGTTGTGGACAATGTTGGTCACTGTAATGTCAGAGGTGAACATCACCTTGCAGGACTCCAATGACCTCACGTACACAACAAGCGAACAACACAAACAGGCAACTTCTACCAGAATTGAAAGAGATGCATGCGACTTTGCAAAGATAAGCACAAAGCTGACCGCATTTTCACCCTTCTCCTCAGACCCTGCGCTACACAATATCATCAATGGTGTTATCGCCAACGCAAATGTCAACGTGCATTGATGTCAATCTGTTGGGAACAAAATCATTGAGAGATTGTTCAACAACCTGTGTTTTCTTTCTCTTTTAAGAGGAGAGAGAATGCTCAGACCCTGGGAAATGCAGCTGCAGTCCAGGTTAGTCCTGATGGAACCATCGATCCTTGCTTACTTTTCCAGCCATCCCAGGTGGTATTCCGGTAAGACGACTTGTCACTTGAGGCAGTTGTGAGTTTCGAGCTCAGTCCACACCCATAGTCTCTCTATGAGGACAACCTGATCTTGAAGAAGGCTGACAGACCTCAACTGGCTCAAGCCGTTCATGACCGCTGTTCCAAGGCCCATGCTTTTGAAGGAGCACCAAACTCCACACCTTCAGTACGTCTCCAGACTGAAAGGTATGCGTTTGATGGGGGATCTTTTCTGTACAAGCTCAAATGGAAAAAGAGATTTACCTATGGAAAAATTGTCGGAGCATACGCTGACTTCATGGCAAAGCTCTCTGAGGCACCCACTGTTGTCTTTGATGGTTATGGTGCAGGTCCTTTGGTAAAGGATAACACAGAGATGGAGACAGACCAGCATCTATCCGACTGTGAACTTCGCCAGAGAAACGGACTTTGATGGTTAAGAGAGATGAATTCCTATCCAGTGGCAGTAACAAGCAACAACTGATCGCCTTAATAAGTGACCAGCCGTTCAGGCAGAAGGGGACGCTGATGTGGTCATTGCAAAGACAGCAGTAAAGAGTATAATATGCATTCCACCACAGTAATGGGCAATTACACTGACTTGTTTATGCTTATGCTCTTTTACTGTATGGCTGACGGGAAATCACTATTTCTCAGATCTGGCTATCAGTCAAGAACCAATCTTAAAGTATACGACATAAATTGGATGATGTGTGTGCTCAGGATTAAATTGTGTACCCATCTACTATTCCTGCCCTCCTTCACAGGATGCAATGCAACATCTCCTGTATATGGCGTTGGAAAGACTTCAGTTTCTCAGAAACTCGTGAAAGATGACCAAGTCCTCCAGTCATGCACAGACACATTCACCACGAAAGGTGTGAGCCCCACTGAGAGAAACTTGTCAGCCAAGCGATGGTGGCAATGCTTGGTGGAGAGAGCACGTGTTCTCTGGTTTGCTGTGCATTACAATGTATTCACAAAGAAGCTTGCTGCTGCTAAGTCTTTCGCTTCTCCCAAACGTCTTCCACCAACGGAATCAGCCAACAGGTTTCATGGTCTCGAGTGTAGTACCAGGTCATGGTTTGGATGGATATGGCAAATGACAGGTATACTTTAGACTGGGGCTGGGGACTTGAAGACAATCAATTTGTACACATCATAACTGCCGTGTATGCTGCACCAGACACTCTTCTAGATGATACACTGCAACTGTACTACAGCTGGTAGCACCCCCCGGTGCAGTTGCAGAAAGAATGGGCTTGCATGTACATCTATATGTAGATTGTGCCTAACGACATATTGTGACAATCCACTAATATATCAAATTTCTGAGGAACGTGAAGACAGTGATGAGGGTTGACCTGAGGCAGAATGCATACGTGTAATGAACATAACATTGTTTGATGAAAATGTAATCTACTCGTTCATGCGTCATGTCGACGATACTTTGTTTGCACCTGTTGTTCAGTCATTTTGATACTGACAGATGCCTTTTAGTAAAGGGGAATTTTTGCAGGCTTAAGTTATTGAGCATAATACAACCTATACCTTGGTACAAATTCTCTGTCAGTGCATTCCAAACACTGTACTTCATTAGATTGCAGTTAGGACTTTGTGTAAAACATGTTGTAATTAATCCCAGTTAGCTCATTCTCAGGACTTGAAAACACCATGACTTTTCAAAATGTAACACCCAACTGACTATAACAAAACCCTTGAAAATGTACTTCTGAATAAATTTATTGCTAAGTATCACCATTCTTGATAATAACGCTTTGTATAATCTTGTAGGCTATGTTGGCATTGACTTTTTTGGGTTATAAAAGTATCTTTTCTGTCTTGGAACGAAAACACAGTGTATCATTATATTTTTTATGTTGTACTGACAATAGATTGATATGCACATGTGCAAAATTTTGTGCAATTTCAATGAATGTTTTTAGAAAAAATAAAGGTTAAAGTTCGAAATGTTTCTTTGACCACCTGATATAATGGACAAATCGGTGATTTTTTGTTCTTGAATTTTAGCCGCCATCTTTAATTTCATATCGAATACTGATCATATCTTAATTTTAACCACACCAGCGAGTTGCTCTCCTCGTAAAACCATAGACTAGAACCAAAAATTATGTCTCTATCTCAATTATTGAAGAAATAATATCTATTTTTGGTGATTTCGAAACGTCATGTCGGCCATCTTGGAAATGACACAGTTTTAACCCATTTCCGGTGGTCAGATTTTGGTAGACATTTTTCCTGTTAATAAGTATACGCAGTAGAACACAAAACCCCCTTGTAAAACCTTTTGTTGCAATTTGTGGGTCGGGTGGCTATTTGTCATAAATGTTTCTGGCATGAAGTAAAAGCCTGTACATGAAGTATTTGAATATTTTTAGTAGGGGAATTATTTACGCCACAGAGACAAGGAGCCATAACGCCTCTACTGAAGTCTGAAGATGATGCCAAGCAACAGTCTCTAGATACATGTAACTGGCGACCAATATTACAAAACATTGGTTATGAACTACTACAAAAGTTCTCACAGCCCCTCTAAATAACATCATGGGAAAACAGGATATTATTAAATATACAAATTTTACTCATGGTGAGGGTTGGTTTCTATTTTTGGACTTTTTCGAAGCATATGATACAATGAAGTTGGACTTTGTTTTCAAACATTAATAAAATTTATGCTTTAAGTCTTGGACAAGTTTTTACACGATGGGTACTGATAACTAAACCCAAACAGTTTTGTCAGTAATGGTTTCACTACAAATTATTTTCCAACAGAATGGGACGTTAGACTGGGTGATTCCTTGTCAGGTTCATTATTTTGCCTAGCTGTTGAAGTTCTGGCCAATTATATTCGAAATAGCAATTTAATAAAGACATGCGTGTTGAAAAAAATGAATTAAAGAGTCTCTACTATGCAGATGATACCTTATTTCTTCAAGATAAGAATTCTGGCACAAATTGTTTAAATTTTTTATACATTTTGAGTTATTGTCTGGCCTATACTACTGCTAAATGTCAAAAAGTGTGAAAGGTTATACATAGGTCGACAAAAAGAGTGTCCCGACCCACTTTAAGGCTTCAAGTGGTGGCAAACCAATCAAGAGCTTGGGTATATCCTTCAGTCCTAATAAACAAGAAAATGATTTTCCTTAATTTTGAACTTATTTAATTAAGTTAACAATCATTCATTGATGAACTGGTGCACTACTCTGGGCTCAGCATTCAAAATCCGAGGGTCATGCCCACCAGCTAGGGTTTAGTCCTACAACTATGGAGTGTAGAGCAATTGGGAAGATTTCTCCTAGTAAGTAGGTACACGAGTTGGTTGAATAATCGATAGAAGGAAAGACAACAATGGTCATTGTAGGATTTTGAGACCCAACCTTAAACTGCTGGCACATGCTCAAGGGTCTTATGACCGGCCATTAGTAATTCTGGTAGTCATTTACCAGCAACAGCCAGATTGGTGAGTCCCACGTTTTGAGAACAAGTTTGATTGATTGTTATTTAGTAGAGAAAGCTGGTTCTCAGAATGCGGGATCCACCCATCCGAATTTTATCCATTTAGTGGTCAGAAAAGTAATAAGAGTACCTAATGGAGAATGGGCTTAAAGGGTATAGTGTGGTGATAGAGATAGATTCTTGCATTTTTGAAGTCAGGCATGGTAGTTTGAATTGAATAACACCAAAATATGTTTGTATGACAAAGTTATCATATTTTAAAAAATTGTCGTAGAAAATAAATCTGAAACATTTTTGATACTATAGGTAATCATTTCAATTCCAAAAAAACATAATCTTCAAGTTCTTTCTGCAGTGTACAAATAATAGAGAAACTCTAATATCCCAGTACCCCTCACAGACACAAAAGAGAACAATTTTGGATAGATAAGCTTAACACACTTGAACCCAATAGATTAAACATAAAGACTTCTTAAATCATATCCTTAATTTACTTTTTTCGCAACAATTCATCATGTTCATTACGCCAAATATCAGATGTCATTTGTCATATCGTGTTTGATTTTACTTTATTTCTATTTCTGTTAACAAAGGATGTTATTATATCTGAAAATTTCAGTGATCCATTTTTGTTGTTTTATTCGCATATTATTTATTATCCAAATTAAGTCCATAGAAACTTTCTTGGGTTCTTCTCTGCCATTAATCGTAGGAGTGCCGAGTGTCAGTTCTCCCCTAAGAGCAGGATTACTTTGTTAAGTCTGATGTTGTTTGATGAGACAGCCTGCATGAATATCCCTCATTCTTCACCTGAAATACAGTACGAGACGGAAGTAATCTAATGCTTTCCTTTCATGACGGTAAAATCTGTTAGCAGCAAAAAATACTGGAAATAAACTGTTAGAAGGGCAGGTATCAAAACTCTACTTACAGATTGGCTTAGCCACCTTACTAACTTCCCTGTTAATTCCCCTTCACTCTCGGTTATCAGGGGAGACCACTCTGACAATGAATTTGGCTTCTGCCCAGTTGTCGTGATAGAGGATTCTGGATCATTTTGTATGAACACTTTTGTCTTGTACTGTATCTCATGTCAATGCACTTTAATATCTTTGCTTTGTGTTTATTGTAGGTTATTCCATTCTGTCGAGTATGGTTCCCAAAGGTCGTTGGTGTCATTCTAGACTCAGTACTGTGTTTGTGTTGTTCCTCTGTGTTGCATTCCTGCTTCTACTGCTGGTTCATTTCTCGGGGTTTGGAAGCAGCACCGTGTCGAATGATTCAGACACTGGTGCGCAGGAGGAATTGAAGTTACGAGACTCACACGATGGAATTCGCAGATCAAAGGATCATCCAAACAAATGGGAACAATTGTTTAATCACCAGCAAGAGGTTCTCATTTGTAAGCAGCCAAAATCCAGTAGCATTACGCAATCTAGAGTGCCCAGTGACAAAGCGCCAACCTTGTCCTGTGGAAACAAACGGGAGTTGATGACGGTGGCTGAAAGAGTTGTACTTTTCGATAGAGATGTCTTTGATGTTCATAAGCTGTCTAGATGTGAATACCGTGCTATCGATCGCATAACTGACGATCACTTTCAATACAATGAAGCAGCCATAGAAAAAGATCCTGCTAAGTTTGGCAAAACAGTCAATCATGACTTTTTCCGTGTCAAATGCTTTCTTGCCGGTGGTAAAAAAGGTAAAGGCAATGATTACGATGGGAATGCAGATGCTGATTTCGACCAACTTTTTGCTCAAATCTCACCTTCGAAAGAAACGTTGGAAGGGCTGGAGGACAGTTTTTCATCCGCCGAATGTCTCAACATGAGTGTACTCATCTTGGGGCTTGACTCTATGTCTCATCTGAGTTACCAGAGGAACCTGCCGTTAACCTATAACTACCTAAAGACTACTCTAGGAGCCGTGATCATGAATGGCTATAACATACTGGGAGATGGCACGGCAGCCACAGTGGTGCCATTGTTAACAGGTATTTTTATTATACCCGGGTAAAGGTGTTGTATACCAAGTAAGCCACCAGACAGGGTCAACTTGGTCTGCTCACATGGTTCAACCTAGTAGACCAAGTTAGCCACCAAACCGGGTTATCTTGGCCTGCTCACATGGTCCAACCTCTTAGACCAATTAAGCTACCAGACCGGGTTAACTTGGTCTGAAAACGGGTCCAACCTCACAGACTAAATAAGCCACCAGACCAGGTTAGCTTGGTCTACTCATGTGGTCCAACCTCGTGAACTGCTTTGCTTGAGTTGCAGTCTACCGTTGAAATCTGATGAATGATAAAAACTCATAAAAACGAAACCTGACTGCAATGGTTCATTATCGAGACGAGTAGTTTGTGTAAATCTGTGCATTCTACGACCAGTAGTTGCTAGCATGATACATTGGAGCAGGCCTGTAGGAAGGCAAAAATTATTGGGGGGCACAAACTATTTCGACTTTGCCAAACAAACCCCCACTCATCGCCACCACCTCCGCCACCCCTCGCTCCCGTGCTCCCAGTGCCGCCATATTTGTACCGAATCTCCCATGTCCGCACTAGGTAGGGGGGGGGGCACAGTGGCAGTTTTAGGGGTGGCCAAGGGGCCATGGCCCTTCTAAAATTCTCACAGATTCCATTTGGCAGTTCGGGGGAGCAAATTTCTAACAGGTAAAATCCTGCCCCCCACTCAAAATCCTGGATCCGCCCCTGTTACAATCCCGGGGATGAAGCCATCAAGAGTTGAGTACTCCGTGAACCAACACGGCGAGCAAGAATGGGTCTAGGACCAATACACTGACCGGTAGCGAGGAGCTGCCTCAAGTAGCTATAGCTGAGATCTAACAGTGTGAAAAAACGAAATTCCCGATGAACTAAAGCTAGTTGCTGGTCAGCTCCGGCAACTATGATTCACTTGAGACAGGCAGCTCATACCGGACGTCTTCACTGGCTCTAAGGTCAAGATTCATTTTATTGTGATCTAGTTTGGGGAAAACGTTATTTTATTATGGTCATCCTTTGGAGAAGTTTTTGTTTGAAAAGGTGAGGTCACGAAGCGCCTGATATAATGTCTTCGGGGCTGTTTCAAAATGCCTTGTTGAAACACGACCGGTGTCTGGTGGCTGGGGAAAAGGATAGTGTGTTCCAAAATGTACACACTTCCTGAACGCCTGGATTCCAAATTCAGTTCCCGTGGATCACTGAGATTTGCATGGGCCTACTGCATGGTTACATCTTATTTTTAATGTGGGTACGTCAGTCATGACGTGCTCGTAAATCAGGAAAAGCAATCGATACAGTTTTGAAGAACAAAAATTCATTGCTCAATGCTACTGGAATCTAAAAGCACCAAGGAAGTGCAAACCTTTCCAAGCAATGAGTATAATTTTATGTATTTAAGGATTTTAAAATTACACGTTCTATCTACTCTTTGTGAGTCCGAATTTCATCAATGTCTTTGAGTTATTTTAGATGTGCAAAAATCGTCTATAATTAGTGTACGTTACTATTTGGGAATCCGATATAGTTTTTCCAAGTTCACGCAGCAGTTAAATTCACCGAAACATCATCAATTCTTACAAGGTTAGCTTCTAATTGTCAAAAATCATCTATCAATCTATTGGTTTTCGTAGATACATAAACCAGTAAATCAGAAACCAACGAATTTGTTTATCAAAACGGAATGTTATAAGCAATTTCCAGGGGGGGTATGGAAGATGAGGCATTCGTATTAAGGTGTATGTTGTCTCATTTCAGAGGTAGCTATAATGGTTCACGAGGTAAACTCGGAACTCCAGTGACAAAAAATGCTGAAATTTTTGTTTATGATTGCGAAAGTTCTTTGAGAACCCCCTTTCGATATATACACGGTCATCACAAATAGTAGCTTAGACAGCAGCATTTTCCACCTGTGGAAATTCCTCATAGTAACCATCTTCAAAAGAGATACAGAACTATTCTTGTGATACTACGGGAAACAGTAATTTTATTTTATAACTAACTATCGGAAATAGTCCTTTTGTGTAATTCACAAATAGTGGTCTTCACGTTTTTCAAAATTCCACCCTTTCGATGGCGGTCTATCCTATTGTATTTTTTCACATTTTTGGTTGTTTGAGTCGAATGGCTGTGCTGTGCATGAATGTTTTGTGTTTTTTGGTGAATTTGGAATCTCAACTTCCATCACGAATACTTGGCAGTGTCGGATTTACATGACTTTTGTATAGAGGGACAAAGAGACATTTCCCTCGAACTGCGTTACCGAGAGAGGGTACCGTCTGAAATAGGACACCTTAACATCATTAAGCTTGGAAAAAAAGAGTGACAGTGCATTCCACCGTCGTGTGGTCCCAAAAAATGCACGGAGTGACCTCTTTCAACATGAAAACCGGTTGCACCATTTCACAATTCCAACATTGGGCCCTCTCTGTGAGTGGCCCCTTGAAAATTTGTCAATAAAAACAAAAAGTTGGCTACTTGAATGTCACCATTAGCCTCCTTCAAGGGCAGGGCCCCTAAATATGAAAATATCTTTTTTTTTCAAATATCAGGAAATGTGCAGCAATTGATGTTATCTGTCAGGTCATTAATTTTTCTCAAGTAATATATAGTTTCTAGAAAAAAATAAAGCGAAAGTTGTCTTCATTATCCCATGCCCGAGAGGGGGCATCTGGAAAAATTAGTTTTGCATTCACAAAATTGACTTATTGAATTTAAAAATCCAGTAAATTAGAACGCTCCGCAAAAGCTTCGCTTTACAAATTTTCTCGATTTTTCAAAATATATGTATGATTTATTTCGTGCGCGTTTTCAAGTGCGTTTAGAGGACCTGTGCTACAAAAGCAGAGACCCTTATGACAATGGCCTGGCCAGGATCCTCAAAAGGTAAACCATGCACTGATGCAGAGTTGTTAAACGTTCTCTTGAATTTCCTCTCCCGTATTTCGCAGTCTTTCTTTTCTTGGCTGTCACCAGCCCCATGCCTGTTGGTTGCCATGGTTTAACCCTGATGCCTGAAAATTTTTAGGGGGCCTGTACCTCCCCTCCAGCCCTTTGGAGATAGCTTTCAGGCCCGTTGCCAGGGGGGGTTTCGAGGGGCTCGAACGAACCCCCCCCCGCCTATCTGTTAAAGATATGATGATACAGATGGACAACAACAAAATTGATGCAGCTACTGGTACTACTAACTACAATTGTTAACAAAGTTAGTAATAATTTTGAATTTGCTTCTGATTCAAAGCGCTTCACTTTATCGTCGAGCCGTGCGGTACCCGGCCCACTTCTCCCGAGTGGTATTTGCGTAGATAACAGAATTGTGCAGATGATTAGAGGAGACTTTATGTTATTCATCGGAATGAACACACGTGGTGGTTACACTGTAGGGAAACAAGGGAGTCTAGAAGTAAATGTCTATACCTAGCGAAGCTATATAGCAGCAAAATAGCTCCCAAAAAGTCACATTCCAGTGTGAATGTCTTAAAATCGACCATGAAGCAAAACAGCAGAAAATAGGTTTGTTGTCTGATATTGCTTGCTAGCACAGTACGGTAAAAGGCAGGTGTTTACAAATTTGGAATTGAAGATGTTCGTAAAATACAAGTATGTTTTTCGTCATATAGTGTCCAATTCGAGAGTGGATTGGTGGGTTGACATGCATTAGGGTACACGTATGTGCGTTTCCGTCCTTTTAAATTCAGTAGAAGCCGACGGTAAGTTATAGACAGCCCTCCGTCGTTAATCAAAAGTCTGAATTAAACTATAACCATGTTTGCTTGCTCTGAGAAAACACCGAAGTGCACGTTCACATTTTGAGGGGGGGGGGGAGAAGTAGGTCT
>NMRA01000098.1:105564-162077 GCA_002633005.1 Phoronis australis | reverse complement strand
TCAACGAAACCGCTCAAAGGATGATTGTGAAAATTGGCATGTATATGCTTACTATGTAGAGGACGGTTGGCGATGATTTTCCGACGATTTCGACTACTGTGGCGCCTCCTAGTGGCAGTTTTTTTTTTGCGCCTATGACTGTATCTCCTAAACCGTTCGCAGGATCTTTACGAAATTGTGTAAGTATATTTATATGATGTTAACAACGGAAGATGACGACTTTTGCACGGATCCCACTACCGGTGTGCCCCCTAGTGGCAATTTAGTTTTTTACGCTTACCTTTGTATCTTCAAAAGTCCTGAACGTATTTTCATGAAATTTGGTATGTAGGCACCTATTCGTGAGATGACGCTATCCTCCCGTTATCAGATGGATTCGACATAGTTTGCGCCACCTAGTGGCCATTTTTACTGTTTTCGAGTCTGTATTTTTGCGTCCACTCCTCTATCAACCAAACCGCTCAAAGGATGATTGTGAAAATTGGTGTGTATGTGCTTACTATAAGGAAGACAGCTGACAATGATTTTCAGACGATTTGGACTTCTGTGGCGCCTCCTAGTGGCAGTTTTGTTTTTTTGCACCCATGGCTGTATCTCCCAAACCGTTTGCAGGATCTTTACTAAATTTAGCAAGTGTATTTATGTGATGTTGACAACGGACGATGACGACTTTAGGATGATTCTGACTACCGGTATGTCTCTAGTGGCAATTTTAGTATTTGCCTCTAGTGGCAATTTTGGTATTTTACATTGACCTCTGTATTTTCATAGGTCTTCAGGTGTATACTTTGTGTTACTTCGTGACTATGAAGGAAAAGTTCCAAGTAGAAATTTGTTTCTGGCATTCTAATGCTGTGCTCGTATGTTGGTAAATTTGTTTTTAATTCTTTCTGTGGTGCTTTAAGCAACTGGTGTATAGGATGTGCTTGTATTATGAAGATTACTCACATTTTGCCCCTAGCCTATTGAGGAGACAATGACCATGCCTTTCCATTTTGCAAAGTACAACATACTACATATATGCCCTCTACTGGCCACTTTATGGTACCAATAAACAACCCTAGAAGGATACTGTATGCGGTGCAATTGTGGGCGCATTTCAACGCTCTGCGTTGCTCTTGTTCTTGATCCTGTTCAAAAATGTTTATTTCAAAGATCTTACAAAATGCGCAACTCGAGAAGACATATTTCTTGTATTTTGCCCTATTGAATTAAACATTAAAAGTTTTTTTTCCAGGAAAAAACATGACTGAGTTGCCAGAAATCCGACGTCATTTCCCTGATTCAGGACATGTTGACCAGTACCCCCTAATTTGGACAGAATTTGATCACAATGGGTACGTGACACTGTTTGCAGAGGACGAACCCAGTCTTGGAATGTTCAACTTGCGTATGAAAGGATTCGAGAATGCACCGACGGACCATTACATGCGACCATTCTGGCAAGCTGTGTGGGATTCCTCAATAAACAGCAAAAGTGAACAATACTGTCTGGGGGGCAGACCAAAGCACCAGTACATGTTGAATTATGTTAAAGACTTCTTTGCTCACGACGATTATAAAAAGACACCAAAATTTGCTTTCAGCTTTCTTGGAGAATTGTCGCACTTGAATAACGAGCCAGTGAAATACCTTGACAAAGATCTGTCAATGTTTCTTAGGCATGTGAATACGCAGGGTTACCTTGACAACACGTTATTAGTCATCATGGGAGATCATGGTGCACGGCATCGTAAAGTACGTCACACTGTTCACGGCAAGCTTGAGGAACGTCTTCCTTTCATGTCTTTTGTGCTTCCAACATGGTTTCAACGAAAATATCCGAAGGCAATGCGAAATTTGAGGACAAATGCTGATCGATTGACAACGGCTTATGACATCTACGAACTTATGTTAGATTTATTAGACCACAAGAGAATGAATGTGAAGCCAAAATATGATGACCGTGGAATTAGTCTATTCAAAGAAATACCCAGTAACCGCACTTGCGCATCAGCAGGTATTGAACTGCACTGGTGCACGTGCCTATCATGGACTGTGCTACCTACAGATAACTTACATGTAGTCAAAGCGGCGCATGAGGTCATGGACTTCATTAAGCGTCAAACTGATGATTTCCACAGCTTTTGTTCACCGCTGCAGTTGAAACGTGTCGTGGAAGGACGGCGAGTCTTGCCCAATGAAAAGGTTTGTTTGCATTTTGTGGTGGCGGTAAAGTTTGATTGACTGATCTTTACGATACATTGTTTTAAACGTGCTTCATTATCTGGTTCCATGTCTCGGCATACTGTGAAACAAAGGCTCTGTTGCTACAAAATAGTAACCTAGGTCTAATTCATCCAACTTTGTAATATATGCTGATATTAATTTAACTTCAGACATATAATAGTCAGGCTGAGCTCTTCTTGTTGTAATGGATATGAGCGTGATTCCAATTTAGTGAACATGTTGGCTGAGGCTCTGAATAATGCCCATAAAGGACAGAGACACAAATTTGCCATGATTTTTCATTTAAACTATTCATTAAACGTCTATGGTAAATTCTTACCAATTTGGTACGCAATATGGTGGACAGGTAAAAATTTTTATGCTTTGCCTTATTCTTAACTATCGCCTCCTACAGACAATGATGTGAAATACTGTGGGCATTCACACTGACGTTGGAAGCCTTTGACAAATGAAAAAAGTTGTTTTGGCAATTAAGTTTTGTCCAAAATTGGTGAAATTTTACCAGTTCTGTCACGCATGTAAATGATTTCATCTCACTTGCAGGTACTTAAATACTTCAACAGACTGGATGACGATCACCGCCTCCCTAACTTCACCAAGGAGATGGCCGTTGACGCTGAGTACTATCAGGTTACCATAGTAACATCCCCTAACAATGGTCACTATGAAGCCACCGTACTATATAAGCCAGGCTGGTTACCATCTTCACTGTCACACCCGTATCACATCATGTCCGATATCAGTCGCATTGACGAGTATGGGAATCAGCCATACTGCATTATGGACCGCTATCCCGAGCTAATGAAATACTGCTATTGTGCAGACTATAAAGAAATTGCTATGCAAACTAGTCGGAAACCAAAGTTTTTTATGAAAGAGCAAAGTTGGATTAGCTAGATTGGTGATTGTTTTGTTATGCTTGCACATCATGTAATGCATAATTGTTCAAGCACATGTTGCCATCATCTCTGTCTAGGCATCTGGCGTCCACGTCATCTACAAAACCGTTAGAAGAATCTTCATGAAAATTTTTGGACATGTTGCTATCTAAGAGGTTTTGCTTATCGTTTTTTGAAGGGTTCCAACTAATGCTTTGGTCCCCAATGGCAATTTTAGTTATCTGCGTTTGCCTCTATGTCTACTAAATTCTTTGAAGGATTTTTACGGAATTTGGCAAAAAAAGTTTCTAGCTCTCAAAGAGAGTACAGAGTCTGTTCATTTTCTACATGTTTGCGGCCTGTATTCCACCCTCTAGTGGCAATTTAATGTGAAGTATTATAGTTTTTGGTGTCCGCCTTTGGCAAGTCATCTCACTTTTGTTTCTGTCCATGACGGGTCCAGTTGCAGACAGGTGCTGTGCATTGTAGTGGCATTTTAAGTATTTTGGTGTCCGCCTTTGCTGAAAGATTGTCAAGAAAATAGGCAGCTGTGTTCTTATTAAGAACTGCGTGACTGAATGATTTTGGGACAAATGCGACTACCTCTGTTAACCATAGTGTCAATTTTAGTGTTGGCGTTTATTTCAGTTTCTGCCATCTTGATGAATCTTCATGAAATTCTGGCAGCAGTTGCGTTTCTAACACAAGGCAGAGAACACCTGCCTACTTTTGGAAGGTTTCGACCTGTGCTGCGTACCATACAGGTGTAGCTACAATTTTTTGGTGTCTGTCATTCTATTTGTTGAATTATTGTCATGAAAGATCCGTTTGCTTTGAGAATTGCGTGGGTGGGGAGACCATCTCGTCCAAGTCAGCTCACTGAGAACTGCCAGACACGTCGTGGAAATTGACATTTTGTGATTCCGCTCAAAATAGTTGGCAAAGGGACAAGTTGCAATAAAGGGGAGCAGAAGAAGGTATCAAAAGCCAAAATGGTTGCTTGGTATTGTTTTTCAGATTTATTTAATGCTGCGCTCCCTAGTGGCCATATACCAAATAATGATCACCCCTTGCATCTTTGCTGTTAGCAGTGTACAAAGTGGATACTTATCAATGCTCTGTATTGCTCATGTTATGATAAATTTATTTTGTAATTATGTTTTTGTTTGTATATCTCTGTCAGTTGTCTGTTTGTTTGCACATGATTAAACTTGTAGTTTGTAAGAATTTTTAGACTTCGTTTGGGTGGAGGGTAACTTGAACTATGGTACAAATGTCGGACTATCATACTGGTTTACACTTAACTTGAGTGTGGATTCAATCTGAATAAAATGGATGTATTGAAACCTGAACGACACCTCTTTCCCTATAGCATCGCAACTCCCATGTTTTGTTAAGTTTAGGTCAGCTGGAATGGGAATATCCAGAACTTAAAACTGTACAGTTCTTCGCAAAATAGGTGCTGGGATTAAGCTGTGAAGTTGCAAAGTCCCCTGCAATGTAAAAGGTTAAGTTCACTCCAGGGGGTGTAAGTGCTAGAGGTTGAGACATGCAACACACATTCCGTTCTTATGAACTTGGTTCTTTTCTCGTTAAACGTATTTAGTTTCATTGCTGAAAGGAGGCATACATAGCTACTAGACACTATGTAGGAGCTGCTTGCCACAGTGAGTTGAATCTCTGTGTGCACTACAACGCAATATGACTGCAGTTAATGAGAAAAGAAAATGCTGTTTCGTCACGAGAGACACACTGTCCAGAGTAGCCAGCACACCTAGTCAAAATACCTAACTGCATCTAAATTCCGACATTCTAATCAACACACTCTAATTCACTTCAAATAGTTCCACCAACAGCCCCGATGTTACCACCAACGTTATTGTTAGCTCACAATAACCTATTAAAAAAAAAACAATTCAAATCGGTGAAAATAGTGTGTTGGTAGTAGTCACTCATGTTTTTAAGCATCATCACAGCCAATCTGGCATTATGAGAATAGTATTTTTGAGAAAGGAAATGCAACTTTTGAAAAGAGAAATTTGAGAAAAGAATGGTGGTAATGAGAACGCTCGTATGTGACTAGTGAATAATTATGTGATGTGACTCCTACGCGACTAACTGCATGCGTTAGTTGAGCAAGACAATAATTTTGTTTCACAAAGCTAAATAAACCTTGACCTCGGTAGAATTTTCGAAATGAGAATCCAAACAATGCCCAAACTCAGGATTGCTACAATATATTATATCCATACTACTACCGTACACATGAGCATGATAACTGATAGAGCAGTATCATGATTATATCTTCACAGAACTGATGTTTCATTAAATAACACTGCGAATATAATACATGTAAATATGACAGTTACGTTACAGAGTTACAAAAAATCGCAAAATTGCAATAGACTGACAAATTATGACATATAGCACCATAACAATGATAAAACTAAATAGAAATTAAGATCAGCCTCTCTCATCTTGAATGTCCACTTTGCACACCAAAATTGTACGGGCTTTATATAACAAAGCTCCATTTCACCCCGTTTGGCTGGCAAAAAAATATTAGGCTTCTTACTTAAAATTGGTATCCCAATATTTCTTAAGATAGGATTATATTTCCGTCTACTTACCAACTCCAGCCCCAGGCCGTGCATATACGTGCAGTTTTCCAAATCGCAATTTTAAGGTTGTCAAAGCCCAATATACTTCGTTACACTGAGTTGCTGGTGATTTCCACATTTTTGTTGGTAACAGAAATAGACTCCTATCACACTGAGGAATACTACGAGATTGATTTCATGAAAGTGAAGTGCCTAATTCGATTTCCGTATTTTAGCCAGCTAAACTAGGCAAAACTTGGCTTTAAAGTTACTCCAAGCTATCTGCAGCACAGCACCAATCTCACATTAAGAAAGTAGACACCACATTTCGAAAAGTATACGCGAAAAATTCAGTGAGTTTTGTTTACTCAGAAAAACAGTTGTACAGGCTCAAGAAAAATAATCTGCAGATATCGACTGTGGCAGAGGTAGAAATATAATCGGTGGAGAGCTAGAGAATCACTAGGTGTTGTTACGGACATAAGTCCTACCACCAGGTAGTTTTGTAGGAACCTTATCACACTAATGCCCTCTTGATGGTAACATCCTTCAGTTTTTGATCAATTCAAATAATACAAAGTGGACTGCCTCATTCTTTATTAGCACCACCTTGTCAATGTCAGTTATCCTATCAATTGATCAAAATATGGCGTTACGATACCCTTTGTCAAAACGATATCTTTTAACTTAGACCCTCTAGCAGAATAAAGTTAGCCTAAAATTGTTTTTTCCTCAGATTTGATGTTAAGTCTGGTCTAGGGAAGACATGACAGATAATTATTGCTGGACGAAGACTTGGCTCAAAATAACTAAGCCTGACCAGGCAGGTCAGTTAAGGAGCGGAGCGCTACCTAAAGCAAAATCAATCTTCAAAGTCTACTGGATCCAAGAAACCACTTCTCATCCAAGTAAGGAACAAAACGATTCCATTTTGCTTTGGACTAGCCGCAGCTTCACTAATATTACAGAGACAGTCACCTGACAGAACAAAATTATGCTTTGGTATATCTGATAAGTACTACAGAACTAGGCCTAAAGCAGTCCCTTGGCATAATACAAAAGAGTCATTACGGTAGCCTTAAGTTCCGTTTGAGAACCTAGCCAACACAAAAACAAGTTTTCCACCAATTATCAAACCTTCTAAAGTCAGTTAAATAGAAAATTTCCAGTAAAATTTGAAGAAGGTTGCCAAGCTCTCAGGTCGCAAAAAACTCCAACCAGCCAAATGCAACTTAGAACAGGTAGTTACTATGACAATGATTTCAGTGACACAAAAAGTTAAACTGAAAGTCTATTGATCACAAAACATTTATTGCCTAGAGGCAACGTCGCTCCCCGTTTCTCTGTAGGTTTGCTGTCCCAAGACAAAAAAATCAAATTGAAAGGGGTTACAAAATAATTTAAACAACACTACACATAATTGGAGCATGTTCATCTATTTTGAGTAACATGTAGACAGAGACCTAGTAAAAGTTTGATAAACATGCCTCTATCTCTAGCCACAACTTAACGCACTATTTTTGGTGAATTTCTCATATTACATGAGGGTTGAATTATAAATTATCCTAAATCTCAACGGCTGTAACACTGTGTTAAAATGTTCAAAATAATAGCTGTGACAATCATTTGAAATACCAATGGTAAGACTTTACAATCTAAATCAAAAAATTTTCGGCTCATTACCACTAACATAATAGATATCAATATTTACAACTTACTTTCAATTGTCTCCCTTATATAAAATACATCATCCAACTTATGAAGCAGTTTATAAAAGCTGGAAGTCGGAATATCAATAAAAAACAACACTAAAACAAAGTAAGATAAACTACTCAGACTGCATACTATTCACTAAAATGAGTTTGTTAGTACTAATCTAAGGTACACTATAATTTTTAAAATGTTTTCTCACCAATCATGAAATCTAACAAAGATAAATAAAATGACATTGCAGCGCTCGACAACACCAAGTTGCATTTGGCTACGTGGCAAATATCCCAGGTCACCAAACAAAATCTGAGGTCACACTGGTGACCTGCAGGATGCCAAATTAAGCGCTGCATTGAATCACACAAAATTTAACAAGGCACAGTTTTTGCACTTGAAATATAGCATGGCAATATGTAAGCAGTTGCACACACAGTCCAATAAGACTGTAATGAACAGATCTGAAGTCTCCAGAAATCCACCACAATTTCTAACAATCTCGCCCTTTTCAGTCACTGTTTAACGGACACAAACCCCCAATTTCGCCTATCAACAGATACTAACTAAGACTAAGCTATTTAAATCTTTAAAACAAAATAATGCTCTGCTAATTCTCAAAAGTTTGGAACAAGTTTGAACACTGTTTGCAAAGTATGCTCAATCAGCAATTCAGACTAACAATTGGACAAGTTACACAGTGACTGCACAAAAATACTACTTATACTTCAAAACATGAAATCCAATCCATGATACAGTGATAAAGTGTCTTCGTTCAATGTTTATATTGATCTGGGCAGGTATGGCATGATAATTCACCCCTTGTTTCGCACAAACATAACTGTCAAAATGGTTGTTTTTCCATTTAATGCCTTTTTACAAATAATGGGAGTCTTAGCAAATAATGTTGTTGTGTTTCATGACATCTATGCTTGTACTAGACTAACATGTTCGTAATGTTTACTTTTGAGGAGAAATTTAACAAAATACAATTTCAACAGTTACGCTGTGTGCTGAACAAGTGAAGAACAACTGTGCCAGTGGTGGATCAACAGGAAACAGAACCAGCTTTTTGTTAATTCGCCAAAACAGGGCTTAGCATCCTTTTAACAACAAAATGTTAATGATAGATCCCTAAGATTGTCACGGAGTGAACTGCCTAGTCAACAACTTGCAATACTCTTTCATCAATTTAAACTGAACGGATCGACAAAAGCATGATTTTTCTTCGCACAATATGATTTGTTGAGACGTGGTTCTTTGCCAGTACAGAAATATATCTTTCAAAAAATGTCAAAAATGTCAAAATTATGAATCACAAGGATGCCTTAACATTTCAACATTTCAATAATGCAAGGCATTAATACATACCACGGCAAACAGCAAGCAAACGGTTGAAAGACAATAAAGCCAATTCACAGTGGTAGTCAATCGTGTCGTTTTAAAAGCATGATATTACATAGAAAATACATAAAAAATTGCATAATCATGCAAGCCAACTGCACATTAATAGCACGTAAGATTTACATTATCCTCGGTGTAAACATGACAAACTAAATGTCTGTTTCCAACAAACCTTCTTTTCTTACAGCAACATTGTAATGGGGTGGAACTGAATCCTCATTCCAGTAGTCTGACAGAAAACCACTAGATGTCGCCGAACCTGAACTGTGACGCTCGTTCTGTCGAATGCTTGGCAGAAACACATCATCATCGTCACGAGGCCTGCGAGGGTTCAACATGTTCACACTTGGCAGTGCGTGTCCCGGAGGTCGATGAACTACAGCCGCTGTCGTTACAGCTGTACCGTCAGTAAAATCCACCTTCATGTCTGACAAATCAACAGGATCCTTCTTTATAGAACTCTGCGGTTGCACATTACTCTTTTCAATCATTGGTTGCATCTCAAAATCGTCACCATTTTCTTTCTTTCCACTCTTCTTTTTCAGCTTGTTTGCATATCGATCGTCTGCTTCACTACTTCCACTGTGAATGCTGACTTCATCAACAGCAGCAGCGGATTCAGACGCCATTGCCTGTGCTGGTTGCATGGCTAAATAGCCCTGACTATTCATTCTCAAATAACCATTGCCCTCGCTTGCTGTCGACTTACTTCGCTTTCCATAGAGTTCATTTAGACAGATGTATCGCTGGAAGATCAGAGAATTGTGATAATCATCATCCAAAAAGTAATCAAAACTGAAGAAGTTCAAAGCTGACGAAATGAATTAGTTTTCTGTAAAGTTTAATCTGACGAAATGAATTAGTTTTCTGTAAAGTTTAAGTTAAGTTGGTTTTTTGCTGACGAGTAGAAGCAGACGACATAGTGAGCTGTAATGACTCATCAGCAGATACGAGTCATGTGACCACTCAACACTGCTTTGTGAAAGCCTCACAATCAAATGAACGTACTGGTGGATGATGGCAATTTAAACAAGAACAACGCAGAGCGTTGAAATGCGCTCACGAATGCATTGCAAATGGTGTGCTTTTAGGGTTGTTTATTTGTATCATAAAAATGGAAACTAGATGGCGCAAAAACATACAATCCATCCAAAAACAGGAAAATGCCATATTTCATAAAAATCTGTCAAGGAACTTCAGAGAAACAAAGGAAAACAGAATAAAATGAAATTGCCACTAGTGGGCACAGTGTCCGTTGGATCCACCTGAAAGTGGTCGTCTGTTGTTATCTTCATATAAATACACTTACTAAATTTAGTAAAGATCCTGCAGTGGGTTTAAGAGATACAACTGTGGGCGCAAAACAAAACTACCACTAGGAGGCGCCACAGTAATCAGTCACCATCATCAAAGGTCGTCTTCACAATGAGAACATATATGCCAATTTTCAAATGATCTGGTTGATACAGGGATGGACACCAAAAACAAGATTTGAAAACAGCAAAAGTGGCCACTAGGTAGTGCAAAATACCTCAGGCAGATAGCATCATCTCCCCAATAGGTGCCTATATTTAAAATTTTATGAAAATCTGTTGAGGACCTTTGAAGATACCAAGTTAAACGTATAAAACTAAAATTGACACTAGGGGGCACAGCAGTACTCAGATCTGTGTGAAAGTCGTCGTCATCCGTAGTCAACATCACATAAATACACTTGCTAAATTAAGTAAATATACTGTGAACGATTTAGGAGATACAGCCATAGGCGCAACAAAAACAAACCTGCCACTAGGAGGCACCACAGTAGTCGACATCGTCGGAAAATCATCGTCAACCGTCCTCTCTATAGTAAGCACATAACGTGCCAATTTTCACAATCACCCTTTGAGCGGTTTGATTGATAGAGGGGTGAACGCAAAAAAACAGACTTGAAAACACTAAAAATGGCCACTAGGTGGCGCAAACTACGTCGAATCCATCCGGAAACGGGAGGATAGCGTCATCTCACTAATAGGTGCCTACATACCAAATTCCATGAAAATCCGTTCAGGAATTGTGAAGATACAAAGGTATACATAAAAAAATAAATTTCTACTAGGGGCACACCGGTAGTCGGATCTGTCCAAAAGTCGTCATCGTCCGTTGTTCACATCATACATACACCTACTAAATTTTGTAAAGATCCTGTGAACGGTTTAGGAGATACAGCCATAGGCGCAAAAAAAACTGCCACTAGGAGGCGCCACGGTAGTCGAAATCGTCGGAAAATCATCGTCAACCGTCCTCTTCATAGTAAGCACATACATGCCAATTTTCACAATCATCCTTTGAGTGGTTTGGTTGATAGAGGGGTGGACGCACAAAAACAAACTCAAAAACACTAAAAATGGCCACTACATGGCGCTAACTACGTCGAATCCATCCGAAAACGGGAGAATAGCATCATCTCACTAATAGGTGCCTACATACCAAATGTCATGAAAATCCGTTCAGGACTTTTGATGATACAAACTTAAAGGTAAGCGTAAAAAACTAAAATTGCCACTAGGGGGCACACCAGTAATCGGATCCCACCGAAATGTTCGCTCATGACGTCCCATTCATAAATGGAACATATATGCCAAATTTCATGAACGTATGTCAAAGGGTTTTGGAGATAGAGCAGCGGACGCCAGACGTACGCCACCCGAACGGATGGAGATGACAGCATAATGCGTCCACATATAAATATGTGGGCGCATAAAAACATTATGATGGAAACTTTTTGATGTAATAGAAATTAGCGAAATAATTTGTCAGCTCACATAATGAAAGAAATGAGACATTGCACTTAAAAGCTATTTTGCAGCATTTACCAAGTGACCAAACACTGACAATACTAAAGACTGAAATAACTGGTTTGATTAGATCCCACTGTTACATCCAAAACTACAGTGGAACTTTATTAGAGTGGCAATTCCATGGTAGTTTCACCATAACAAAGGAGTGGACATGCCCATTCATTGAGCAATTTTTACAGAATGTAACAAAAAACTTGTGCATAAAAAGGAGACTTCATAGAGCTTTCTTCAGTGTTACTACAAATCTATGACAAAAACAGCAAGTTTCAAATTGCTAACAAATGGCAACTTATGAAGGGGGTGAAGGACAGGGTCGCATGCACTATTTATTGCATGATTCATGGCTGCATTTTTTCAAGTCTCAAATATCACAAAAGAAATTTGATCAGTTCTTCCCATGGTTGCTACCAAGTCACCTTCCTGGGAGTTGCTAATTCTTTGGCCATTTGCCAACAATGCTCTGGCCATTTGCCAATAATTCTCTGGCCATTTGCCAACAATTCTCTCGAGTTTACGGTGACCTTCAAATCATGTTTCAAGAATACAAAATGTTAAAGAAACTACAGTTTAACGTTCACACATGGCAAAGTGCCTTTCACGGGTGCTGAAGAAGTCCCTCACCTACACCCCCTTAATAAGTAAGCGCCATTTTTAATGACAACGCACAATTCAAGTTGGAAACAGAAATCAATATAAGACTAGCAGAATTTTAAATTTCCAGAAGCAATTAACTACACAGAACCCTGTGTGTAACATAAATTGAGACAAATATTTGGTGGGTGTGGTTGGAGGCTTAAATGTTACGTACACAACAACTCTGCATGCAACAAAAAATAACATCTTTAAAATAAAAGGGTTGAAATTAGAATGTCGGCTCTTTTGCAGTTTCCAACAACATAACATGCAACAGTTGGTGACCCAGTTACAAGATTTTGGCCAACAATGCATTCATCTAAATTCAAAAGTCCTGTTAGTGTGCGTATATGGAAAAGCTGGCATTTATGGGGTCATTTCTGTACTGGAATAAGTATTATAAGTAATAGATAATAAGTTCAGAACATTACCAAAAACACTCACTTCCTTGTTTACAAAATAAAAATTCCTAGACGTGAATCTGAATTTCTGATGCAAATTCCACTGACAACAAATGGTTGGCAATGTTGACCACAATGCAGAAAACTAATAATACAACACAGACATCATTGCACGACTGTTGTATCGAACATTAAATCAAACTTTTTAGCAAAAGAAGTAAACAGAAGCAAAATATACACAAAAGTACCAATTGTTTACTGGAGCACCCATCCTACAAATGTGCAGAAAAAAGAATGTGCAAAAAAAGGAAATGCATACAAAATTGTCATCTGTATTAAAGTTGAGTCATTCTTTAAATAAGGAACATCATGCGCAGCATGGTAAACTATGGTAAGCAGCAAAATTATCCACAACTGGCATTGGACAGTGCCAAAATGAAGCATACAAACAGAGTTTTGGGACAGGAAATGAATTTCAGGTCATTATCACTTTCAATTGAAAGAAATATTAAACAGGAAATTAGTGAGTAAAATCAACTTGATCATTCTAAAAACAAGAACTCGCTAGTAATTAAAAGCATTTCACATAATATATATTATCTTACTCGCTGCATTGGATAAAATTTTTCGAAGGTTGGTATTTGCTAACAGGGGGTGTCAGTTGCAACTCTGTCTTCAGCGGCGTCATGCAAACAATGATTTAAAAAGCGAAAAAGCCAAGGAATGACACAATATAAGTAAAACAGCAACTTCAATACCTATCATCATGTCGAACAAGTTGACTCTAATGAAAAGCGTGAAAATGCAAGGCTCATAATCCATGGTAACATTTCTCACAACTCATTAAATTGGTATTTGCACTGTCAAACTACACTTTTATCATAAGCATTATTTATCTGATCCTTCAGCAAACTGAGGTCAGAAAAATTTGCAAATACTTGTTCTTGTCTTGTGTGACATCGCAAAATGAACGCAATGCAGTAAGAAAATACTTAATACATTTAATTTTGATCAATACTTTCCTCATGTTATAAAGAAGTCTGAAATGTCTCGGTTATATTCCAGATTTCCTACCAATATGTAGATCAGCCACTCTACAAACATTTTCCTAGTTGGTTTTCAGTGAATCTGCTCAAAGCACTGTCTTGTGTTCATGTTGTGACATCACATCTAACAGGAGTCGCAATAACTTTCCAGTTGTATCAGTCGTAAACTTTCCCTAGACGGGCTTTTCCATTTCACACGACAAAGGCAGCATTTTTCAGTGGTTTTAGGTAATTTCTAAAAACACTTTCCTTTTAACATTCCGGAAGTGTGCACATACCACTTTAACTAAGTTCACTCAGGGATTTAGGCTAAAACAAGTCCAGGCCAAGGATTTCCAAAACAAGAAAAAACCTTGCAATTAACATAGGGACCGGTTTACTAAGCCCAGATATCCATTTTACACACTAGGCTTCAGCAATTCTTCTTCAATGTCACACACAGTAATGTCACATTTCTTGTATAAAACCAAAGTCTACAGTACTTAATTTTCTGCACAGTCTGCACTACAATGATCGGTAAAGTTTTGATTATTCGCAGTCAGGCTACAGAAATGTGAAAGTTCCAGAAATGCCTTCAGGAGGAAGCGAAAAACTGAACGCATTTTGGCTTTAGGTAAACATGATTTTGTGTCCCAGTTCATAGGAGCGAAGTTGTGGTTATTTTAGAAATCCTAGGATACCGGTATTAAATACAGGATTAACTGGCAGCAAAACCTGATTAGATGTTCTTAACAATTACCTCAGTATTAAATACTCCTGCAAAGATTACGGACCATGTTTGATTGCAGACAATCATTATGGAAGACCACGAGCAAAGCTCAATTACTCTAACTACACACAGCAGTTACATAAGACAGCAATATATTGCTATAAATCCTGATGCAGCGAAGAGGAAATCCAACATTTCTGGCGTTATCCTGTACTAGAATAAAAACCCTGGTAATCTCGGAGACATTTTAGATTTTAACCGTTCTTCTGACCAATCATAACAATGCATACAGCAACAGAAATGAAGTGATGTAGTCAGCCCAATAACTAGTTTCACGCATCTCGTTTAGCCACTCACTTTTGTTGAGCAAACAGAACGACCGACTTGCTGTAACAGTTGCAAGTTAGTCCCAGTGTTTGCTCAATAGAAGGGAATGCAGAAACAAGATGCTGGAAAGTGATTGTTGAGCTGAAAAGATTACTTCTGCAGCAGTTATTAACTTGGTCATCCTAAAAGATAACACCCAAAACTTTGGCTATCCCGTAATGCCCCTTTGAGACACAGTGTCCGCCTTTCTCTGCATTTGAAGAACCCAAAATTACAGCAATTTTCTTGTGATAAAGCAAACTTGTGGTCAGTTTCTAAATTATATTATTAATTTCTGCCATCTTCCAGATTTTCTCAGCGATTACAATTTGTTTTCTCAATTTAGCTAACCAGTCTATTCATTAAATATAGACAATGATGTTGGGCAATAATGAAACATATCAAATAAACACAGAAAAATTAGGAATCCCAACTGGGAATCGAACCACAGGTCTCTAGATTGCCGGTCTAGTACTCTCACCACTGAGCTACTGAGGACCCGATAACTGTGCAATTACTATTGGCAGTCAACTGTTATGTCATACATCCCATGAGCAGTATTTTGCCTTTGTCATATGAGATTTGGACAATTACGTGATCAGCAATTTACCTGTATGATTGTGTCAATTAGATAATTATAGTAAATATAGAGTCAAAGGCTGATGTTGTCCCAGACTCCCTGCGGGTCCTCAGAGGTGAGAGCACTAAACCAACAATCTAGAGACATGTGGTTCCATTCCCAGTTAGGGTACCTGATTTTCTGTGTTTATTCTGTCTATTTAGTTTAATTTATCGAAATACTCAAAATGTGAGTGACCTCTTCAATGAACAACTGACCATCAGGTTGTAAGGCGGCGCCTCACTGTGGTTCAAACAAGTGATTTTTGTAGACAGGAAAGCGCGGCTACTTGTAGAATGAAAACTGACTTACATGCACCTTAAGCCAATCTACAGAAAGATGCTTTGATGAGGTTAGACACAGTCTGCCAAACAGTCGCAAAACAGTCATGGTTTTTAAGACATTGACTAATTGATGAAACACTTGAACATTTTGATTTCAGGCAAAAGATTGATTAATTTGGATTGGGTTTTTGTCATAAGATTATAGGATAAAATAATAGTGCGTGACATCATTCAAAAAAAGAGAAGAGATAAACACTTTAGTGTAGAAATTACTTTGACTTTGAGGTTAAACAACAACTTTGAATTTATTTTGAAAATTCGCATTTTAGTTTATTCGTATCAACTTCAATTGATTCATGATCTCAAAAACAATATCTAGCGGGAACGCAACAGGGAAACCCTAACCTTGGAATTGGCGTGCTAGTAAGAAGGTCAAATTGCGCCTCCTTTTTGTGGTGCTGTTTAAGCAAAAATAGCTCAAGTAGTTGAGCTTCTAATTTTTTATCAAACTGATCTATTAAAGAAAAAATTAACAAAGTAGCTTGCTGCATAAAAGCCAAACTACTGAATCCAAGGAATTTAAGATCCACCGTTTACTTACGATGATGGAAGAAAATCATCAGTTATCCAGGAAATATAATTAAAGCTGTTCAAAACTGAAATTCTTCAGCAGAAGAAATCCATTTCAATACTACATAATTTCAGATTTTGCCAAAGGTGCCATTTTTCAGGGAAATGTAATGGAAAAACCGATTCGGTGAACCCCATATTTTTTGCCTATTTGTAGAGCTGTAGTGAAAGACCAATATCCTAAATTTTAAAAAAAATAATCATAAATTAAATCTGTGCCAAACCCCATTGATATCTTATGACAGCACACTTTCATCAGTCTCAAAATAAGCCAAATTCCTACATTGTTTTGAACAATAGTACTTTTCAGCGTAAATATGACTGCATTTTTAGAGATGCATCATCTTCTCAAACCCTACCAAAACTATCAACAGCCAGTCACAAGCAAATCGAGGACAGGTATAACATACCTCAACTAAAGATTCCTGTATTAAATCGCCAGTGCGCTCAGCAATATCTGAGAATGAAGGCCTTGCACTTGGCTCACTAGCCCAACAGTCTAACATTAACTGGTACCTGAAATAAAACATTACGAGGTCAAAGCAAGGGTATGATAGCACTTCGTAATTGGAGGAATTTCAACTCACTAGCCATAACTGGCCTAAAACCTTCACCCTAAACTAAGGTTCAGTTCGAAAATCGACCAATCAAATAGCAAGATATCTGATACCTTCTTTGAAGCATATACGGACAACTGGTCAACACACGTGTCCAATTTCGAGTAAGGTTTGGAGTTGTCGAGTCCTGAAGACTATCTATATAATAGGTGGCGCTAATGCATGGGATAAAGGACCAATGTGGCTATCGGAATAACAGATTTAGTTCCTTGCAGACTAGCAAATCCCAAGATCAAGTGATTTACTAAGAAGTCCAGCAATGCCTCCATCGACAAGCGATCAACTTGAAATAGTTCAACAGTAACCATTTTAAAGACTAAAAACTGAGAAATGGTGACAGCGTGCCTCTATTTTCTACACATGAGCCCCTTGGCTAAGAACCAAACAATCCCAAATGAGCTGCCCATGGAACGTTCTTCAAACTTTGACTCTGAAAGAGCCCCCTAGAAGCTTTGTTTCACTGGCGTCGCATAGTGAACTTTGAATTTGTCAATTTTTGAATAAGGACCCGTTTACAATAATTTTCCTTCGTTACAAGGAGAACACAAACTTAACATTTTCAGCCTGCTCTTGATTTAGACCAGAGGGTTTCCATGACAACAGGTGTTCTGGCTTGTGGCCTGCACACTTGATGCACCATAAAAGGTATTAAAACAACCAGCACTTCTTTTCGACATTAGAAATATCCGTAAACAAAAGATTTAATAGCGGTACTATTTTGACTTTAAAGCCAGTAATATTACATGTCGGCGGCCGCATGCTCCGGTCGAGCCATCCTGTAACCATTCTTGAGCTTCTCAATGAAGGTCTCATTCAGTTCCACACCTGGGTAAGGACTTTGTGCTGGAATAAAGTAATTGAATGTCATTTTGATTATCAAAACTCAAGTCTAGGCCATTGGATGGATGTTAGAACAACAGATCACACACCTTCTAAACAACTGATAAACTTGGCAAGTTGAACCAAGTTCACAAAAATCCTAAATTTTTGGACTTTCAGTCATTCAAACTTTATGTTAACTCCTCCTCTAGCATTAGCGCTCTATTTGACTGGTTCATGTTCTAAAACTATCAAATTTTTTGAGCATTGGACCTTTACATGTCATATTGACACACTCACCATCCAGACAAATTGCCATTACTTAGTCTAAACTATATCCTCGCCACCAACATTGAATAAACATTGTTATTTTATTGAACAATGATAATAAGTCAAACCAAATTTGCCTGAATAATGAAAAATTGTCTCCACTTATTCAGTAATACTCAATTTTCTTAAAGCTGCACTCTGCCCTGGTTAGATAGCTAAAAACAAGTCAATTAAATTACTAATAGGCACTTCGCTCTGACTCATAAAATCAATCTCATAATATGCCCTACAGTGGTAAGATTCTATTTCCGTTACGGCAACTTCTGCCAGCTAAACAGGGCTAAATGCAGTTTTAAATAACGTTTTACCCATGCTGAATAGTTCCCATAAGAAGACTCCGTACGCCCAGACATCAGTCTTTGACGTGAACACTTTGTGTGTGAGAGATTCCAAAGCCATCCATTTAATTGGAAGAGGCCCCTTTAAAAGACAGAGTTGCATCAAAACCTTTTAAAATAAAATTACAGATCAATATTACCACACTCTTGAGTGCCAGTCCAAGTTTCCTGGGTGGACTTGGGTCCATAAAACTTTTCAACTTAAGTGTGTACTATAAATATAATGTTCTACAAAATACTGTCTGAATTACCAGGAATATCCAAAACTGGCCTCCATTAATATACCTCTAAGTGCATATGATGGATATTGTATGAATATTGACCAACTCTTGAAGCCAGAGTTGCAATTTCTCAGAACTTGGAAGATTTTTCCAAACTTAACACTGTCAGTCAAAACCAAGCATTATTCATGGTAACAGTCCACCAACAGGTCAGTGATTTGTTTAAACGCCAGTTTTAATACCTCAATTTTTAGTATTTGCAACGATAAACACCAATAAAAACTAACTTTATGATTCATTTTCTATTGATAGGCTCCCATTTTCTGAAAGTACACCTGGGCTTACTTAAGGAATATCAGCATGTGTGGTTACAATAAAAAATTTGCGTAAGTAATGATTAGTTTTCGCAACAGTAGCATTGACATACATGAACAATACTTATGTCAAAAAAATAATTGCAAGCGACCTGATACACATTGTACTACTCAGGTGAGCCCATTGTACTGATCACCTGGAACCATTTTCATGCTTTGTTAATATGTAATTAAAAATGAGCTGAAGAGCTATTGAGCCAACTCCAAGGTCTGGCAGTGTGTCCCAGAGGGACTCAAACCCACGACAATTTTATTTATCTACCACTGACAGATCATAACATTAACTTACATCAGTTTTCTTCTGATACTCATTGTACTTGTAGACGTCTTTGGCCAAACCAAAGTCACATATTTTGACAACATTGTCTGAAGCTAACAACACATTACGGGCAGCTAAATCTCTGTGGATATACTGAAAGACAATAAGATCAACATTACAATGCAGTACAATAAGTCTCCACCATTTTGTGTCGTGACACTTCGAAATTTTCTCAATCTTATATTATGTCATACGGTGCAGGTGACTAAGATTTGATGTAATTGAGGATTTAGTGATTTAAATGTCACAGGGATTTAGTATCTCTACCTTATAAGCTCACAATTCCAACTTGCGACCTTAGGATCTTGACGATCTGAGATAGTGAAATTAAAGCCTCAACACATAGTGTAAGATCTGTGACCCATTTTATCAAAGATCGTATTGGCCATGGCTAACAGTTGGTTGCAAGTCCTGATTTACAACCAAGATGGGTTTTATCAAAAGGGTCTCAGCTGTGACATTGTGTTTTGGGTAGAACTTAACGAATGTTCAGTGGCAGCTTTAAATAACTTATATATACAAGTCCTGGCTACAACAGTCACAATGCATGAGGGAGCCACTGTCACTGTGCAGAACAGGCTTCATATTGAAATGAATAGATCAACACATTGTTCGAATACATTAGCAAGAGTTACTAACCATTCACACTCAATTCCTGTTCCCGTTTATGAACAGTCACCTATTTTTATTTAATACAGTTAATCAATAATTTGCTTATTTTCTACATTAGATCATACTGGCTAACTAGCATTCCATACTAACTACGAAGATGCGCGGAAACTGGAAATGAATGTTTGAGGCTTCGCACAACTGACAATTGTAATATACAACACAGTGGTACAGCAACTCGAATAAGACGACTCAGTGGATGTCATGGTAGTTGTTAGCCTTGGGAATAATGTTTGGTCTTATGTATGACCAGGATAATTGTAGATGAAACGGGGCCTAGAGTAGTAGGTATTGTACCCGACTACTACAGAATGATACAGTACAATGATGTGTAGGACACAGTTACAGTATAATACAGTACATGACAAAAGTAATCTGACAAAATATAATTTTCCTGTCATGAAGGCTAATTTTGTGAACAACAAAATTGACTGATGATAACGATTAGGGCTGCAAAGTTCCAGCAACAGAGCGGTTTAGCCACTTTACTTTTAGTAAACTCACCTGGCTCATTCTCACTTATAGCGAAATTCTGACCATTTTTGGAAATGAAATGAGATTTTGAAAAATGGAAAAACAATTTTGGCAACAATTATTCAAATTTGAAGAAACTGTACCATTAGTGTTCTCGAGAACTCGAGCTATCAAGATGACACAAAATAATACGACATGATCAGACCCCCTCCCCGTAACTGATCCCCTCTCTCTGCCACTTTTACCTTTCTTGATTCCAGATACTCCATGCCCCTGGCAATCTGAAACGACCAACAAACCAGGTCCCTTGTGGTTAATGGGTTTCGCTCATTGTGTGGGTCGCTGAGTCCCGCATCGTTCAAGTAGCCGTCGTCAGCGTTAGCTGCTTCAGCCTCTATCTTCTTCATAGCAATAGGGTCATCGCCCGGTTTCCCCATGGTGTCCACAAAGTGACCCTTGTGTTTTAGAAGGTAGGATCGTAGATTGCCATGGGGACAATACTCTACAATCACATAGAGCTCTCCTGGAAAAGAAAACCATAAAACCGCTAATTAATATCCATGAGGACCTTTAATTTGAGAGAAGAAATCTTAATCACCAGAATCAAAGACTTAAGAATTTATAGTACTGAAATACCATTGCGAATAATCACCCCAGCAAACAGTAGTCTTTTTAAACAGTTTGACGTAATTTTGCTTCTAAAATCTCCAACTCTGTGCAGAAGGCATGTCTGGAAAATGAACCTTCCAGAGAATCAAAGACGTTTGAATAACATTTCCACGATAAAAAATAATCAGTAAAAGAATGCTGAACTCTTACAAGATACTATGCGATGCACTGCTTCGTTAAGAGCAACTTCTAAAACACAAGAACAACACCAAGCAAGCTTTCTAAGGCACAAAGTGTTTAACAACCTTTACACAACATCACTGGAACAGAAGCACCAGTCCTATAGATAAATATTCTTTCAATATTTCAACCAAAGGTTTACATCTTTTATATAATCCCATACGCGTTGAATAATTTGAATGCAGTACAGCCATATGGTATTGTTTTTTGTATTGCACCCCTGGGACTACTTTTAGTAGTGCCCTCTACAGTCTGACATGGAAAGTACAAAAGGTAGGTCAATGTCGACTTGACGTCGCTAGATGGCTCGATCACTTCAACCTTTCCCAAAATAATTCAAAATGATATAGTTACAGCTGCAGTAAAAATAACACACAACATGCAATCAGTTCACAAACATAACTTCTGGCACAAAACTGTTATATATAACTCTTATGTCTCAGTTATTTTCTAAAATATTATCGTCTGCAAGTCAGGGCAGTGCTGACTCCTTGGTAACCACAATAATTATTCTTCTTACTAAATTATTTCCAAAAATGTTACAAGTTCAAATCACAATTACCGTTGTTATCTCTTTTCAAGTAATATTATGTTGCATTTAACACTGACAGTTCTAATAGTCTAAGAGAAAACTTGAAACATAATGCACAAGTACATACACTATAGGATGTGTTCCACTATGTGAAAAGTCTGGGTGAAGTATTTAAAAAATCTGCAGAAACAACAAAAGAAACTTGCGAAGTCAAAGCGTATGGGATAAATACTAAAACGTACCTACTGACATACATGAAATAACAACCCACTCGACATTATTACACGTCCCATACACGGAATAATGTCTCGCGGGATATTACTTCATCTACGCCACTCTCGGTATGCTATGAATATTCAACAGACTGATTATCTTCACACTTAAGAATAAACAATACAGAGTACCCCCCAAACACAGTTCACCTTTGGAGAGATCTTTAGTTACGGCCCCAAGAAGATTCATAATATTCAAGTGTTGGCCAATGTGGATGAGGATTTTCAACTCCGAGATTAATGCCTTGATTTGTTCCAGGTCATAGGAATCTGAAAATATATTTTTGCAAATAATGGGTTCATTCCAGTTCCTACGTATTCCCGAGTTTCAAGAGACTCGTATAGTGGAATCTGTTCTTAGGGCATTCTTACACATTTCCTACGACTACCATTCGATTCGCATGAGAGCACCTTGAGGTATTCTTCAGAAAATGGGGAGCTTTTCGGTTGTACAGTGGATCTACAGTTCTCACGTTATTTGCGAGTCTGTCTCAAGATCTTCGTACAGCATACTTACAGCATTCTTACAACTTCGTAATTATGTCAAAGGTTGGTCCCACAGCAATCATAAGAGCAACTCATGGCATTGCCAAAATACTATTTAAAGTACTTATGAACAGCGGCTCATTTCGCAAATGTTCACAACTGGATACCAGCACGTTTAGCACTCTTAGAACATTCTCAATGATGTAAAAATTGAAGAAAAATCATTTTATCTTCAAAGGCAAGACCTTACCTCGTACTGTTTTGACAGCCACAGTACTACTGGCGACACCATCTTCAATTCCCACGGCCTGGGCTTTAACTACCTTGCCAAATGCTCCTTGACCCAAAATCATTCCTAAGAAAGCAAAACCTAGACCTATTAAATGCGCTAGTACACAAATCGTATCGAGGCAAAACCGAAAGATCACTTAACATGTTAATTTATTGTAAGTTCCACCAATGACCCCTGTCTACACGTCCAGCACTCTTATGTTAATACTAAGTACATAATATTTTGTCACAAACGTCAATGAAACAAGAATACCCATTTGCACAAGATGCCTATACCAGCAGTCAATAGCTTGGACGTAAGTACACAATTTTGACAGATGTCCTTTCGAGGCAAACAATCTTGTTTCACTTATCAATAAAATTGTGCAAAAATTTACATTTAATTTAATTTGTTGTGATGCCAATCAAACTGGTGATTAAACCCGCCATCTTGAATTTGCTGGCTTTGATCCAAACCAACAGCTTATGAGGAAGTCTGGGATCCCCTGTTGAAGTCAAAGTCTAACATAAACACACGAGCACTCATTCCCATAGCCTGCGCCCGATTAACGCACCAAGTTTGAGTCGGTCCCTGGGGAACTCCCACGAATCATCATAGGCCAGGCCATCTGTTTGCTCATCCAGGGGTATGTCCGGGTTTATCTCGTCCTTGCTGGGGAGCAGTAGGGCGCTAGCGGGGTGTTTGCGGCTGCGTTTCATTTTGATGTAGAGTACGCAGATGACGAGAATGAAGACACCGACGAGTAGCACTGCTCCCGCCACTATACCCCCTATGGCGCCGGCAGACAGCGGCTTCTCAATCACCCTCTGTGGTTTAGCTAGAAGAAAGGTTGGCATACAGCATCAATTTTTTAAGTCAGAACACTGTAACACCTGAAGATTGTCGGAAAATGACGTACTTGCATACAGATCTATCACGCAAACAAAGGAACATCACTGAAAGCACAAACCACAGTCGTATTTCACTAGTCACAACTTTTTCACGTTAACAAAATAAGTGGCTTAACTCAACCTTCGTAACTGTGATTGGCATTAAACAAAACTTTCTCTAAGACATATAAAAAATTAGTGCAAGAGGCCTGATACAAGTTGTATTAGACACGTGCAGGCTGCTCCACCGGGATCCATTGCATGAAACACATGAAACTATTTCTTGTTTATTAATGAATTAAGAATGAGCTGAAGTGTTAGAGACGCTACTCAAGTGTTTAGCTGAGGTGTTAGAGACGTGACTCAAGTGTATAGCTGAGGTGTTAGAGATGCGACTCAAGTGTATAGCTGAGGTGTTAGAGATGCGACTCAAGTGTTTAGCTGAGGTGTTAGAGATGCGACTCAAGTGTTTAGCTGAGGTGTTAGAGATGCGACTCAAGTGTTTAGCTGAGGTGTTAGAGACGCGACTCAAGTGTTTAGCAGTGGTGTTCAGAGGCATTTGGAGCCACGACTTTGAGAACAGGAGGTAGACACATGTCCCACTAGGCCACACTGCATCCTCTTCTCCAACACACACAAATACAATAAGTGTCAAATTCATACATGGAACTTACCTCGAACTCCTAGAGTGGCATTGAATCTTATTGTTCCACCCTTGTTAGACGCCTGGCAGACATAAACACCACTGTCGTTGACTTTGACACGTTCAATGGTCAACCTTTAATTAAAATTGGTTTAATCATAACTCTCAACCTGACTTGTTTGACAAAAATCTACTCCACTTCAATTTTCAATGGCTGGTTACTCTTCTGCACATAATGGGAACAAATTACCAATTAATGTTGTTTTATGAAATCTACATAAAGCAAACTACGTGCCTTGTAATTGGCCAAATTGTTCTTAATCTTTTGTGGAGAAATTTACACAATATGATTTCTCTTGTCAGCCATATTGTGTGCTCAATAAGAGAAGACTTTCAATACACTAACATAATAACAAAGCAGCCACTGATTAAAAGCCAATTCAACAGAAGTGGCAAAACTGGTAAAAGTGTAATTTAACTTATCGTATAATTGCTAACAAACAGTGATTTTATCACTGAAATGCTGGTCGATTGCGAGCCATATGATGGTAATGGTCGGATACAATGAGACTGCAGTTTGAGAACCACTTTTCTCCACTAAATAGCGGGCGGCAAACTGGTTCTCAAAAAGCGGGCACGTTATATCAGACTATTGGCACCACATGACTGTAATTCAGATGATCATACTCACGAATACTTTAACAACAAGAATAACACAATACTACCAACACATACACTGTGAAGTCTGGGCTGAATTTAACAACAAGAATAACACAATACAACCAACACGTACACTGTGAAGTCTGGGCTGAATTTAACAACAACAATAACACAATACAACCAACACGTACACTGTGAAGTCTGGACTGAATTTAAATCCCGGCCTGTTGCGTTTGATGACTTCTTGGTCCTTAAGCCAGACGATGTTGGGCTCTGGGTGACCTGTTGCGTTACACCTCAGAACTACTGATTGATCTTCACGACGGTCCTTACTTTTGGGCTTGACAGTGAGGACTGGAGCAACTAAGGCTGGAACAAAGCAAAATCCTCCATTAAGCTGCCCATATGAACAGGCATTTTTGCCAGTTATCAGTTTTCATGACTTATGTGGGTGAATATGTAATTTCGATCACTGTTCGACTACCCACTAGCAGTGGCTGAAACAAGTCTGGAAAAGACATGTACCATGATCGTTCATGCATTACATCCAAGTTTTATTCGTTTTAATAGTACTCAAATTCTATTTCAATTTTGTGTATGCTCTATATAAATAACGATTTTTGAATTTCACTGAAAACATATTAAATACGAAATCAATGTCAAACACAGGTCTTTAAAGGATTGAAAGTTTAATTATACGACAGTCAAATTTTTCTTCTCCCACATCAGTAACGGTTCTTGTATTATCCGTCTTATAATTGTGATGTCAACCAGCATGCGCAAGTGAGAACTAAACCAGCTAAAACTGAAACAGTCTGTCCTCCATAAGGACAATAACATGATCTGCACAGACAACAAGGATGGCAGGCAACAAAAGTCCATCCAAAAACATTGATTGCAGAGCATGTCTTAGCAGTACCTTACAATAACTTTTGTTTCTCCTAGTCCTACTCTCACTTCTCTGAGAGGAGAAGCTCATGCTCATGTCTATTGCACACATCATAATGCACGAATCACCGCACAGAGTCCTCTAGCATTCTGCAGGAATTACCCACAATGCTGTGCATCAGTGGGACACAGTTGTACACAGCTACCACACTAATATCTTGCAAGAAAACTTTTGTACACACTTGTCACTGCTGCACAGTGAATTGCAGAGCGACTAGCAGTTGACAGCAACAACCAAGTCTATCGTATGACACGTTTTCTACCTCCACAACAGATTTGAATTTCGGACATGACTATTGCAATATGTCTAAGAACATCACATCATGGAACTCACCCAAAACTGCAATTTCCTTGATCTCCTGCTTTATTGTGCCCTCTTGCGTTCGTGCAATGCATTTATAAGATCCACTTTGAGATGGCAGAGAGTAGTTGAAAGTCACCACAACAACGTTTGTGTAGGCAGTGCTGTGAAAACCAGAACAGAAAAAAGTTATTAACAAAGAGGGACTTAGGACTGACTGCGGCAAACTTAAGCCAGTCAGTCAGTGTCAAATTAAGAACACAATCTGGCAGAAAACTGACAATTCTTCATAAGGAAAAACTAAAATTTTTAATGTTACAGTTAATTGTCTTGTGATGGAAACTGTTTTAGGATAAACCAACAGAAGAGACACTGAGGTGCCATGCCTTAAGCTCAAGTTTGAACTCTCATTTGTGAGATCCCGGATTTAAATCCTGCCTTTACGGGCAGGAAATCGAGTAATGCATTAAGAGGCCTCTAACAGGGCTGCCAACCCATTTAGCACATAATTTATACATGTTGTACTGAAATCAGTATTTTGCAAGTGAAAATTTGCACTAAATCGAATATTCTCAGAATGCTTAACCTGAAATCAAAAGATGTTGCGATACACCCAAAAACAACAATTCTCAGTTTGAAATCGTGTTCACCTAGTATAACAAAGTCCACATCATGTTTTGCATTTACCATGGTTGATTCCTCAACACTGGACTAGAACCCACCAAACTTCGCTGTAATTCCTGACCCACCCTCATGTTGCAAGTGCCTGGATTCTCAGTTTTGTAACTGTTATGTAATTCCTTGGAATATTCGTCTCCGAAATTCCACTCTTGACATCAAGGCATTTTGAGTAACCACAATGCTAAACCACAGCCCATATTAACGTCATTTTGCATTCTTAAGTCATTCTCAAACTTCAGTTGACTAATCAGGAAAGGGAAACCCAGATATGCAAATTACATACTAATTACCATACCCAGAAGAAGTTTTATATATCGGATATTGCTATCTTTACCAATTCCATCAATTACTGGAAAGCAATTTTCTGCCTGTTCCTTTGCAGATCCGGCATTTCAAAACGCCAATAATTCTTGAGATATTTTTTTGCTTTCAGCTAGTTTGTGAAGAGAAAAAGATGCGCAATAGCCATTCAAAAACCCATAAATAACAGCAGTCTTGCACTTTTGAGCTCCATCTTAATAGTGGATGTATGCAAGATACCAAGTACAATACAGCCAAATTGATACATACTCTTTGTAATAGTAAATCCAGTTCCAGCTCCCTGCATATTAAGTTACCCAATTATAATGCAAGTCTCCGCAGCATACAACTCCCTACACTAGGTTGGTATTGCTGATAATAGCACAATTTTCTAGCAGGATACCTTCTACTTACTGGTAGCTGGTTATGTAACTCTCATTGACTGCTAAGTCATAGTCATCAAAGACCCTGAATATTTGTGGTGATTGGTATGACCATCTATTAGCCATGCATCTGAACGACAACGGATCTCCCTCGGTCAGCGTGATGCGTATATTGTCAAAATAGAATCCTTGTGTTTGAGGAATGTCTAAAATGAACAAGAACGAAAAATAAAAGTGCACATCAGATTTTTAACTTTAAAAAAGGTAATAGTCTGATATAACCTGCCCAAATTTTGAGAACCAGTTTTCTCCACTGAATAACGGGCATCAAACTGGTTCTCAAAATACGGGCACGTTATATCAGACTATTGCCTTAAAAAATGAGTGACAACTAATGACCAAACAATTGCAATTCGAAAATTTATCAAAACTTCAATGATTCTGACACCAAACTGACATTGAAGAGCATTGCAACAAGAACTTACAATAGAAAGAAAGAAAGTGGACAAAAAGTCAACGAAGGAATCACCTGTTACGAGAATCTGCGTCATATCGTTACTTCTACCATTCCTATTTCTCCCAATGCACTGAACGTATCCTGACTCACGAGGTTGGAACTTCACCGTCCTCCGTTGGTTGGTGAAAGTGAACGAGCTGGGGCTGATCCAGCGCATACCAATCTTGCATCCTTCAAAGTTGTCGGTAACCAAACATGGCTGCCAAAACCAACTGATTACGGGCGTGGGGCTGCCCTTCGAAACCAGACAGGTAAGTGTGTATTCGAGACCCACAGTGTAGTACGGATTGGATGGTGGAGTATTCAGAGTCACCACAGGGGGCTCTGAAAAACAGTTCAATGGTCACATAAACCCACTTAACTTTTGATTTTGGCCATGTGCCATAATAAAACTGGTCTCAAATTGCTCCTTCAAAATTATAGGCATTGGGTCTTCCAAAGACCACACTCTCTACAAATCTGAGCCAGATAACAATTGGAAAAAGTTTTATGACAACTAGAGGCCTACACCAAAAGTTGATCTCATTCTAGCCAGTCTTATTTTGCAGAATGCAGACTTGTAGCATCTGCAACAAACCAAAATATATTACACGTAAACACACAAGCTGGACGCCAAGAGGAAATTAAACCTTTTGATGAGAGATTTGAAATTTGATCAGTTTTTAACAGTAACTGTTACAGAATCTACACAACACACCTTGCGAGTTGCTAGCCACAAGAAGCAGATCTACCAAATTGAATTTGATTGATGCATCCATGTTTTTAATTGGTTTTTGGTGTCCTACAAATCCCGACATCTCATAATTCTTGATCCATAATCATGGTAATTGTAGTGTTGAAGACAGTGTGATTAAACGGGGCTAATTCCATTCCTGTTTACTACCGGGGTTTTTCGTAAATAAGCCTCTGGGTGTGTATTCGGAAAGTGAAAATTTTCAGGCGTTTATTCGGAAAAGGGGTGAGTGTAAACAAAAAGTCATAATTTTGGCTACGTAAATACCAGCATGATGCCCGATGTGTATTTTTGTAAGTGAAACTGCCCTTCTGGGTGAATTGGTAGTCCTTAAAAGGACTGTTGAAACCTGTTAACAATGTTAATTGTGTAGCAACTTATCAATTTTTGCAATATCTGCTAAGCGGGACAAGGAGATTGACGTGCATGACACTTCTAGACCTCCTTGTGGCAAAGTTGATAGCACCCAAGGACACTTAGTAGAAAATCTATGAACTTCGGCTTGAATACTCCCACCACGTATTGTGAAAAAATAACAAGTTCGAGCGTGTGAAATTTCGCGGTCTAACGGAGCTCAACACACATTTCTACCAAGCTTATTTTGACGACAGTCTTCACGCATCTAGCTGGCTGGTTACGTCATAACCCGCAGTATCACACAGACATTGATAATTTACATTTTGTCTAATGGTCACGTTCACTCTGCGGCAGTCCTGTTTTGTGGTGGAGCAGTTATGTAGGAGCATCTGTCCCATTTTTTTGGTGCAGCGGTCCCATTTGATCCCGTAGACCCTGTTCAGTGGTGAGTTGGTCCGATTTGGAGGACCGGTAGCCATGCTTTGGGTCCGGCAGTCATCTTGTTTCTCACCCGTGTATCAGTATTGGCTTGAAAACGGCAAGAAAGAACACACCCCCGAGAGGATATCGCAGGCCCCCATCCTACGAGAAACTTCTGAAATTATCTTCAGCCATGCAGAAAATCCCGCAAGACATCATTACCAGAGCATTCGAATGTTGATGGGCAAATGGTCTCTACCGTATTATTCAACCCCAGATTCGCGAACACATGGGATACAACGTGGGTATCCAAGAAATGGACAGCTAGTCGCAGGATCCCTTCAGCGACTCGGAGGTGGAAAGAAATTCGGAGGAGGAGCTGACTGAGAACATTGACGTGGACTGAATACATGTAGATTAAGAGGTTTTCTGGCTGATTTTTTATTTAAAACAGTTTTTATAGTTCGGCAACACTTCATTCGTTTTTATAATTGATAAATGGTCCACAAAACTGACTGTGTGACTAAAAGTTGACGCTTAGTGGGCTTTTAAAAGGAAATTTTCCAAATAATTGCACCATTATCTGGACACTTCACGTTAAGAAGTTACAACACCAAATAAACGCCCATAGGCGTATATTCGGCATAATTTTCCGAATAAACGCACATGGGTGTTTCATCGGGAGGGCTTATCTACGGAAAACCCCGGTAACTGTAATCTAATTTATTGGTATACTGATTCATCTCCAAAATTTCGCTCTTGAGAGCTTTCAAAGAATTCAAAAGCACGTGATATGCCATAATGTAAAATGAAGTAAGAGCATTTTTCATTGGTCAGACCTTCACAAAAAAACTGCAACTGACCTATCACACAAGAGAAATTTCGTATGCAAAGTGCATTCTACACTCTGGTACTCAGGATACGTCTCTTTGGTCCGATCTAGCGTTCTCGACAACTTCTATAACTTTCCAGTAACTCCTTCCTCCATCTTTGCCCATATCAGGCTTCAAAATGCTGACAATTTAAAAGATATTTTTAATTTTAATCTGATTTTTTGAAGAGAAAACATGTTCAAAACCCGTAATATTTAAAAATCCGTACGTAGTCAATTTTTAAGCCCTGAAAGTACCTAGCACGTGGATAAATCCATAACAGTTGGCAGCCCTGCCAGTGATACACACCTTTTTAGTCTGAGCACTGCACATTCACCACTTCATTCCTCCATTCCTTAAGGGATATCTCATGCTGTTGCAAACATGCAGATGTGTTGATATCCACGATTGGTTACTTAGTAATTGCGCACTCTCTTCAACCACCAAGTCTATATATTCAGTTTATTTCACATACACATTCACAGATTATCAGAAAAGTATGTTTAATTTACTTTGCGTGAATTAAGTGGATAATTGCCGTAAAGCTCGGACCAAGAAACAATACAAAAAGGTTGACTACGGAAGTTGACAACACTTACCATCATATTCCAGATGCAAGGTAATCGACTCATTCATGTTCTTTGTTGTTGCTGTCAGAACATATTCGCCTGCGTCTTCTTTTTGTGGGAACATGATGGTGAAATGGATCCTACGTCTGTCCGTGCTGTGGTGAAAATTAGTTCAATTCAGCTTACAAAATAAGTTTTACTCCAGAAGAAGTCTAAAAACTGTCAACTTGCAAGAGCAAATTGAAATAAATCCAGCATTGTGGCATTCAGCCATTTAGCAATGAATCAATTTCATACTCTAACACCAGATGGAGTTATTGAATCAATTCCAAACACCAGAAGGAGTTATTAGTTTGCACTCAGCAGCTTTAAGGTAATCGTCCACCTTCACGGATGTTTTCAAAAATGCAATAAGCGCATTGAAATATACCCACCATGTGCACTGAAAATGGAATAGATGACTTTGAGGTGCACATCTTCAAACACAGCCATTTCTTTTTTCATGGCAAACGATAAAATTGTTTAAATACATCATTTATGCCCCAAATAAACTAGTGAAGCTTATTAGAAAATGTGGCCAGCAGCTGGGCATTTTAAGTGTATCAACTCGTAAGATCACCTACTTCAATTAGTACTATCAAAAGGCTGACAACGTTGGCAATTAGTGATGCCTACTGAATCCTAAAAACACAACAGATTCTGCAGTTTTAAAGCTCTGGCCAAAGGTAAGAACTTCAAGAAATCCTTACCCCAACCAACAACATCAAAATGAGTATTTAACCCCTACAACCGCTCGCATCCCTTTAAATGGCTCAAATGCTGCCTAACAGTGAAGCACACTTATTGCAAGCAGCAATTCTGAAGACAAACCAACAGCCAAATTTCACTTACCGAGAATGAAATTTATTGCTATCTATTAACAGTGGAGCGCCATCTTTGAACCAGAAGAATTCAGGATCAGGATATGACTCGTACTGAATCTCAAAAAATGCCTCCTCTGTCGTTTCATTAAAAGACTCCACTTGATAAGCAGACTTCAGGTGAACCCACGTAGAATCTACAATTAGAAACACTCGATGCAGAAGAAGGTAGAATCAGGAATATGACACAGTGCTACACTATTGGCAGTGGTTAAAATGAACATGGAGATAGCAATATCAACACCAAACTACCGTACTTTAAATTCTGTACCCAACCACTGCATATATCGTCATACCTTAAAGGCAACATTAGCAAGTTGTTTTACTTCCTATTCAAACATCACAGAGTTCTGATATTGTGAGTATTACCCAAAGGATTTTTCTCCAGATAAGAACAATATCTAGCCCTGGGGGGAATCTAAAAATAAAGACCCGTAGCTAATTTCAACAGAAAAAATTACTTTTTCACATTCCGGTCAACATAAACCTGCTCAGTCACCAAAATATTGCCAATATCAAAGAATCAGTAAAGAGAATTCCTACAGCAAAATCAAGAGTTTCCACAGCATCAAGTGCCCATGCCGTATAATCTCACACAAGGGGACCTTGAAGAAGAAAACTTGCCCTCATGACCTTGAATTGTAAATAGAATTCTTTAAATTTATGCCAAATACTGAACGATAGTCACTTCTGCAAGTGGAGCTACAATGCAAAATGTCCCGCAATATGTTTATGGTCACCCTGTACTGAAACTGAGAAACTTAATACTGAGGATTACTGAATATCTTCACTGCGTGGGTCTTCACACTTGACTGGCCGCGTGTCTGAACTGTGCAGTCATACATTCCGCCATCTTTTTCCTGGGCATTTAATATGGTGAGCTTAGAGGTCACTTTGTTGTATACAATGCCATTGGACTCAATGGTTCTCTTCATGGCACGGCCCCTTCTGATTCGACCAGAACCCTGGAAACAAGAGCAACATGGAGCGTTGAAATGCGCCCACGAATGCACTGCCAAAGGTGTGCTCCTAGGGTGTTTATTATATATCACCATTTTTTAACAGAAAGCTATTTACCACATTTCATGAAAATCCGTCAAGAAATTTTAGCAAAACGAAAAAATGAAATTGCCACTAGGGGACAATGGTTCATCGGATCCATCTGAAAGTTGATGTCTTCCGTTGTCAATGTCATATAAATCCACTGAGAGGAGCCACAAAAATTGAAGCCGGAAAATCATCGTCAACCGTCCTCTTCACACTAACAATATAAGCCAATTTTCACAATGATCCTAAGAGTGGTCTGGTTGACAGAGGGCAGACCGCAAAAACAGACTAGAAAACAGTAAAAATGGCCACTAGATGGTGCAAAATATGTCGAAATCATCTAAAAACCGAAAAATGTCAGCATTTCTTTAAAAGAAAGCTATTTAACAAATTTCATGAAAATTTGTCGAGGATCTTCAGAGAAACAGAGAAAACAGAAAAATGAAATTGCCACTAGGGGGCAGTGTTAGTCGGACCCGTGTGAAAGTCATGGTCTCCGTTGTTAACTTCATATAAACACATTTGCTACATTTAATAAAGATCCTGTAGAGCGTTAAGGAGATATAGCCATGGGTACAAAAACAAACAAAACTGCCACTAGGAGGCACCACAGTAGTCGAAGTCAGTGGAAAATCATCGTCAACTGTCCTCTTCATAGTAAGAACATACATGCCAATTTTCACAATCATCCTTAGAGTAGTTCGGATGATGGAGGTACAGACACCAAAAACAGACTCGAAAACAGTAAAAATGGCCACTAGGTGGCGCAAAATACCTCGAATCCAGCCGAAAACGGGAGCAGTGTGTCATCTCATTAATACATGCCTATGTGCCAAATTTTATAGAAATCCGTCGAGGACCTTTGAAGATACTGAGGTAAACGTAAAAAATAAAATTGCCACTAGGGGGCACACATGTAGTCAGATCTGTCCGAAAGTCCTCGTCCTCCGCTGTCAACTTCATATAAACACATTTGCTACATTTAACAAAGATCTTATAGAGTGCTTAGGAGATAGAGCCATGGGTGCAAAAACAAACAAAACTGCCACTAGGAGGTGCCACAGTAGTCGAAGTCGTCGGAAAATCATTGTCAACCATCCTCTTCATATTAGTAAGAACATACATGCCAATTTTCTCAATCATCCTTAGAGTGGTTTGGTTGACAGAGGGGCAGATGCCAAAAAACAAACTCGAAAACAGTAAAAATGGCCACTAGATGGTGCAAAATCCCTCGAATCCATCTGAAAATGGGAGGATAGCGTCACCTCATTAATAGATGCCTATGTGCCAAATTTCATGAAAATCAATTGAGGACCTTTGAAGATACAGACTGAGGAAAACGTAAAAAACTAAAATTGCCATTAGGGGGCACAGCAGTATTCGGGTCCATCCGAAACTCTACGCCCTCTGTCGCTAACCCCATACGAACATACCTGCCAAATTGTTTAGGAGATACAGCTGCCGACGCTGTGCGCTAGACGTCTGGACACCCAGATGCCCGGATGCCCAGACAGAGATGACGGCACATATGCACCCACATATAAATATGTGGGTGCATTAAAAATGAAAAACTATGAGCACCATGCAATCAAGTCCAACAGCTATTGGTAGGTTAATCGAATACAAAAAGGCCGTCCTGAATTACACAGCAACAATTGAATTTCAGTGTATTAACCCACAATGCCACAATATACATCAGGCACTTTTTGGAGTTCCACATGTTATTTTTTTCTCTTGGCTACATTACTCTATTTGCCCTTCCAATACCAACAAATTATCACAGCTGTGTTGTGCTACAACACTAAAAGGAAAACATTGGATACACTTAACAAATACTTAGTATGGACTTGTGTTGAATGTTCTTCACTTTCGCGACATCATTCAGACGAGAAAATGCCAAGTGAGTGAATAAAGCAAGCTCGTTGGGTTAATTTTTTAATGCAACAGATTTCCTTTCTTCAAGATACCATGAAAGTTTTCAATTCTAGTACTTTTAAATGGTTGAAATCGGGAATACTTCGATGGCCATACACGTTAACGGTTGCCGACATGACCTGTGAAAATGTGCCCCGCATTCCAAACTGGGTCAATGAAAATAACAAGCTTTCTTACATCCAGGACAGAAGAGAGTTCTAACGTTCTGTACTCTGGGAAAGTCATATTTGTAAAATTTCAAGCCATCACTTGACGATATTCCAATTAAAGCTCTAAAATTGTATCATAAAACCTGATTTTTAATCATGATGCTGTAACACGTCATTTTTAACAATGCACAAGAAACAATTAGTACCACATGATCAGAAACAGTAACTATGACATCATCAAAAATAGTGGGGTGTGAAATCACCAAGGAGTGGTTACAACATCATCAGAAACGGTGGTTGGTTATGATATCATCAGAAACGGTGCATGTGACATCACCATACAAACTAACAGGGAGAAGAAACAAAGCAATTAATTTTAACAGCTTACATCATCGTTAGGGATTGCAGACCACACCAAATCGATGGTGGATGACCTGTCAATATTCACTGAACATGTCAAGGTGATGTTTTCCATGATAGAGTACTCTTGTCTTTCACTTGTGATCTCAGGTGCAGGAGGTTTAGTTTGCCCTGCAACAACAAAAAGTCAGTACATTATTTATATAACACAAATTACTTAAACCACAGTCATAGTAAAAATAATTACCACTTTTTAGAGAATATTCAAACACAAAAAATACGGAGGCGCCTGGTGCTTGAATTGCATCAGAAGAGGACAGGCCACAAGTGTGGATCCATCGCACAAAGCAACTGATCTAAGCCTATCAACCATAACTTCTTGGTTAAGTTTGCATTTTCTGTCACCTTCAGGGCTTGGAATGACCAATAACAAAAATTTTCCAGGTGATGTATCGTTTTACAAAATAAACAGGCTTACGCCATAGAGATGTTTTCTATGTTGTAAAATTTAAGTGCAAATTCCAAGCCCTGCACCTTTTCGTAATTTTCAAACATTGAAATTTTGAGTCATGCATAACTTACCCCATATTGCAGAGCTACAAAACACACATGCGTGCACGCACACGCACACGCGCACACGCACACGCACACACACACACATGCAAAAGCTTGAATGTGTTCTGATACCAATTTATACCAATTTCAGTCTTGTTATTCTCAGGAAACTAGACACTATTTTCTTAGTTGGCGTCTAGTGAGCCAGGTGCTCCGTGTTCACAAGACAAATCTGCCACCGGTGTCAAGGTCACCAAGACAATATCAATGACCCCTTCAACATGCGTTACAACAGGAGATTGTCTATACAAACAAACTGCATGATTGCCTAGGTAATAATTTTTAGCACTCTAAGACCATTACTACCCACACAAACACAGGGCAACTAGACTTCACGGCCCCCAACAAGTAAGTAGATTTGCAGTTTCGTGGCTAATTAACCAAAATAACTACGTGCACATTATTTCTTTGGCTCACTAGTATAGTCTTTTCGTTACTGGAGGTTTAGTTTCCGACTTAAGCTGGTTTATGTTCGTGATATCCAGTCCCGGCGACTGCGACGGGCCTGATCGGGTTCCAAGGCACTGGCTAGTATAACAAGAGTTTTGTGTGTTTAGAAATGAAAAAAAATCGCAAAAAGTACAACACGCAGCTGTCATTCAAGTCTGTATTTCACGGAAGAATGATTCGAATTTATCACCAAACAGACCCAAACTCCCGCGATCGACCATGATAAATGGGTCTCAGTACCAAACCTAGGAGTCTACACTCTTTGACCGAACTCCGTAGGCTACTGTACATTCAAATACCTGTAAATCCGTAACAGAGATATGAAACGACAAGAACTCAATATATTAAGGGTTTTGCATCGAAATTTGATGACTTATTGTTGTTAAACGAAGCACTCAAGAGATAAGTTAACACCAGTACGTGTGTTGTGAACGGCTGAACAGACTGCGTTCGAACCGATTACGCCATTGGTTAATTTCAACACCTCCGTCTGCCGTCGGATGTCAGGCAAAACAACTGAATTTGCTGTTATCGAGTGGAACTACTCGATCTAAATTGAAAAATAGGTCGTTTTTGGGTGGCATTCTCCTTTAATATTTTCAAGGCTGATAACTGGGCATTTCAAGTTCAGAACAAAATTGAAGTACTACTCAAAGCAAGAGGCTCTTAATTCAAGGCCATTTCAATGCTGTAAGAACAATGAACTCACTTTTGTAAAACAGCCTGATATTCTGGACGCTTTCCTGGCCATCTAGACGGGCGATGCACTGCTTCCCTCCGGACAATTCTTGTGTAGGATAATGCAGCGTGACCCCCAGCTGTTTTGAGTACGTGATACTCTGGCCAAAGGTATACACTCTGTTGTCAACCTCATTCCTCAGGATCATCGATGCACTTGATTTAGTCACAAAGCAAGGCAGTTTTGCTGCCTCGCTGGAGCTGACAAACTGAAAAGCCTGCAGGATTGGTATCGATACTAGCAACTGAGATGGGTCTGAAATGGGAGAAAAACATTGGAACCCGTCAGGCAAATAGTATTTGGACTAATCTAACCAATGTGGAAAGACCAGCACATCAAATGGTTGCCACAAACTTAATTGTCAAGGTGACTAGGGATCGGTCAAAATCCCAGGTTGCATTGTCAAAATCCAGCTCACATTCAAACTGCCAGAATGCAAAATTTTCCCGCCATTTTTGGCAATAACCAAGTAACACTCGGATTCACACCAGTTGCTTCATAGTTGCCAGGTATCAACCGAGAAGTGTAAAAACTCTGCTTGCAAACACTGGAAATTCCAGGTCGCATTTTTCAACTTAATGCAAACTGGCCAAAATCTCAGCTCACATTTCCTGCAGTTCGTTATGTCCAACGCTGAAGACACTTCCTCAAGCTGGCTGGTAGACTCGCTGAGTATGAGCAGTGAATATAAAGCAGTGACTGTTGCCATGCGCCTGTACAAGGCCTAAGTAACGTGTCAGAATTTCCTGGTTTTTTGTTGTTCATTTTGCAAAATTCTGTCACCACCGTCCCATTTGTATTAGTATACACAGAAACCCTAAAGATCTTACAAGAGGTTTACGAGATAGAGCAGCGGACGCCCGACACCCACACAAAGAATATGGCAAAATGCATCAACATAGTTATGTATAATTATGTGGGTGCATGAAAATAGGCTTTAGATGGTGCAGAATATGCCAAGTTATTCAGAAAATGGAAAGGCATCATCTTCTAACAGAAACATGTCTGTCAAACTTCATGAAAATCCTAGTATGTGAACTCCGAAGACACAGAGACAAAGCTAAACAAGAGCAACGCAGAGCATTGAAATGCCCCCACGAAAGCACCACAAATGGTGTTCTTCTAGGGGTGTTTATTTGTATCATAAAAATGGCCACTAGATGGCGCAAAATACGTCGAATCCATGCGAAAATGGGAACATGCCATCGTTTTTTAATTGAAAGCTATTTATTGAATTTCATAAAAATCCATAAAGGAACTTAAAAGAAACAAAGGAAACGGAAAAAATGAATTTCCACTAGGGGGCAAAGCATTTGTCAGATACATCTGAAAGTCGTCGTCATCCGTTGTCAACTGCATTTGAATACATTAGCTAAATTTAATTAATTATCCTGCAGAGTATTTAGGAGATATAGCTATGGATGCAAAAAAATGCCACTAGGAAGCGCCACAATACTCTAAGTCATCAGAAAGTCGTCAGCCCTCCTCTTCACATTAGAAATATACATGTCAATTTCCACAATCACCTTAGAGTGGTTTGATTCACAGAGGGCAGATGCCGAAAAACAGACTCAAAAACAGTAACAATGGCCACTAGGTGGCGCAAAACACCTCGAATCCATCTGAAAACGGGAGGATAGCATCATCTACCTAACATATGCATCACTGTCTAATTTTATGAAAATCCGTAGAGAACTTCCTATGATACAGAGGTAAGCCTAAAAAAATAAAACAGCCACCGGAGGGCACACCTGTAGTCAGAGAAGGCCGAAAGTTGTCGTCGTCCGTCATCAGCTTCATAGGAACATGTATGCCAAATCTCATGACGATCCTGTAAGGGGTTTAGGAGATACAGCTGCAGACACCAGACACCGGACTCCTGGACGGCAATACGCAACCACATAATAAATATGTGGGGTCAAAAAAAGCTAAAATTGTCACTAGGGGGTACGCATCTGCCAAATTTCACAAAGGTTTAAGAGGAGACACAATTTAAAAATATTTGTCACAAGTCAAAAATGCCTGGAAATCAATGTAAGCCATAGTCTTCCCATCAAGAAAAAATCTGTCTACTTTCATAATGTTCTTTCAAGTGTTTTGAGAGAATCAGAGGTGGACCTCAAGAACGGCCTTAAAAATTTTAGACCTCTCCACTAGATGGTGCAGAATAAATCAAATATTCGAAAATGAGGTGTCATCGTCTTAATAGAAACCTACACGCCCCATTTCATGAAATTCCATCAAAGAACACCAAAGATACAGAGGCAAATGTAAAAAACTAAAATTATAACAAAGTGTGTAATGCTTTATTTACTGCATGCTGTGTATGTCATTTCACCAGAATTTCCTCCTGGCTCCTGTTGCACACAGTGTACCCTACTTAGATATCTAACTGGTAAAATAACATCACTCATGCATAAATTTAACAGCACAAAACCAAACTAAAAACAATTACCGTTGACATAAATATAGATGGAAGATTCTGACGTGTTGTCGGCAGCATGGTAACAGCTGTACCGGCCTGTGTTGTCAGCTCTCAGCTGTGTAAGGGTAACCGTGCTCACAAACTTGTTTTCATTGATGAGGGCTCCACTGTTTTTAATCTCAATATTAATTGGCTGAAAATAATAAACAGTTTAGTGAAAATGATTGAGGAGCCACACGAAATCGACTGGAAGAGCATCAATGACAAAAGTAACACCCACGCACTAACACTGACCTTCCAGACACTAACACTGACCTCCCAGACACTAACACTGACCTCCCAGACACTAACACTGACCTCCCACAGACACTAACACTGACCTTCCAGACACTAACACTGACCTTCCAGACACTAACACTGACCTTCCAGACACTAACACTGACCTTCCAGACACTAACACTGACACTAACACTGACACTAACACTGACTTCCAACACCACAACAAACCCATACCTCCCTCACTAGGGTGCGCTAGCACCATGCCTCCACCCCTCCCTGACGAAAGTGTAATACTTTGTGCACTTGTTGTGAAAATAATCATTATTGTCAACAGTAACTTATTTTTGTCATTAATTCATCACTTTAACCACATTTAATGCATGAATGACTAGGTCAATCCTACCTTAGAAAGTGATTCTGATACAAGGAGACAGTTTGTCTGGAAAACAAATCCAGTCACCAGGTATGGAGCTTGGAAACTAGCAGTATTCTCCACGACCACTTCTAATGTGTCACAGCGCCCTATTTGGCAGAACGCGCGTCCTGTTCAAATGTCATGTATCCTGATTAAAAATCCCGCGACCATTTTAAAAAGTTAGAGACCAGTTTGTAAAAAGGCATCGCCATTGTTAATAAGGTCTTCATTGGCTCAAATTACGCTTGAAAGCAACTGTCCACATCCGATTGAAACTGAATAAAAGCTAAGTGGTCAGTTGGGGAAAGCCTATAATCACAGATCTAACTCAAGCTACAGACCAGGCTGCTAGTCTATTTATGGTGGAAAGCAGCTTGAATGTAAATAATCGCTCAATCATCTTTTCAATTCAGCTTGAAGAACTAGTCATAGTCAATTGACTTTAAACAAAGGCCCAGTGCCATCTATAAGCCTAATCCACTACCTGCTCACTGGAGTTTCAGGACAGGCACTGAAAGACACTTATACTTAGGCCTAATCCCTTTTGTAGTCACCTCTTGCTTTCCTAGGACACCAGATTATATAAGCCATTGAAAATAATTAAGGCTCAGTGGTTAGTTTTGAGAAGTCTAACTATTCAGCAAAGACACCATCGCACAGGAGTTTATACCATGTCTGTCTTTTGGTGGCCAGAATTTTATTTTCATTGCACTTTTTTCAAAATTCCGTGGTCCCCACGACACTGGTCTGACTCACCAACACTCAGTCTCAACAGATCTTTGCATGGAAACGCTTTTGATGACAGACTCTTATTGGTTGTTGTTTGTGCATTTCTTACTTAGATGAATTACTAGAAAATAAATCTAAAACTAAATAAGGCGATACAGATCCTCTCAAGGATACTACTGTTTCACGAAATGTAGAAATAATGATCCATTCTTGTTGTTTTATTAATCTTTATATATTCTTCACTAAGATGAACATTATTGGTTACTATTGGTGTAGCCGCCCCATCGAGATTGACTGAGCTCATCTCATTGCCTTATAAGGAGTTTCATTGGCAGCTTGAACATTTATATCTGTGGTCCATGCTCCCTCTGAAAACCTGACAAGCCATTCGCAAATCACCTTTGGTAGTGTGGTCGTACACGACGTTTGCAGTTTTGGGGGGGAATTCCGAGCTAGTGACGTCACTGAGTAAAGTTCAATACATATGTATTGGGCTGTGAAACTGTAGCCAAAATCACGTGCTCTCACTGAAAGCACAAGGTAATATCCCGTGTAATCTCGCAGTCTTGTGTACCTAGCGTGGTCCTTACACTATTGAATTCTACCTAATGGCCTCCATTACCGACTGACATGCGCATTCTACATTACTTAGTAATGTCTTTTGTTGTGAGAAGGTGTAGACAGACTGCTAAAAATTATCTTAAAACCGAGAAATGTTTCAGATATCCACGTTGACTCCTGAGACACAGATACAACACATAGTCCAGATCCAGATGGTGGCGATACTACCGCGCTCAGTCAACGAATTGCAAATATCAGTGCCATGAACGGTAGACCGAATTTTTGCCAACCAACAAAATCCAACATCGGCATTCTTACAATTTGCTCGAACTTGAGAATAGACAGTTCCCAGCTGGAACAATGAGCTGGTGACAATCCTGAAAATTGTGGGAATGCCGCAGTTGCAAGCGTTTAACAATCCAGTCGATATCTTTCTAGAAATATCGTTTTTCATCAACAGGCCAAACACTCCCGTCCAAGTAAATGGAAAATGCACCTAAATGGTTTTGTTTACTCCACTTGATTTGTATTCATGATGCAGGACTCGCATATTGTGCAGTTTTTACAAGAATTCTGGAGGTGCAGTTTTAATGTTGTACCAACTTCATAACATCCAATTCAGACAGACAATGTGGGCCAGGGTAATGATTATAAGAATGTTGTGCAAAACATTAGACTGAAAGAAAACAGATTCCGCTATCAAGACATAAAAAAACGGATTGACTTTACCAAGACACTTCACTCGGACTGTCTCGTGGGAAAAGTTTACCTCTAGAATTGTGCCATATCCTTCGTTTTTGTTCGCTAATCTGGGGACTTAAAATGTGTTACATTTTGTCAGGAACGGAGCGAGACTGAAGTATACAACTTCACCTCATGACCCCCACACATTGACACTAATGAACAAAAATGCTTACAAATTTGGATGGGTACAACCACTCTATTGGTTCCTTTGCGGTGCACCTGATTTCCAGGTTGGAGTTCTTCTGCACGTCTATGTAAGGGTACGGTTCTCCATTTTCATAGTTTCCACTGATGCTCAGCTCAGGCCGGAAAACAAACTCTGAAAACACAATAAATGCCTAGTTGTAGTAATTATTGTAACAATATGCAAGACGAGTATGTTATGTGCATTTTATGTGAACACTGAAAGTACAATTATTTGAAAATTAAAATGCTCAGTATAATCTGTGTCCTTCTGTTCCTTACATATATTTTGTACACATAAGTTGTGCATCTAATTTTACTAAGCTCAGGGCTTTGCTGGACAGGTGCCTTCTGCTTTCAAAGCAATTTTTAGCCACAAAATATAATTGTTCTGCAAGTTTCATGATGTCACAAAGTGAACCAACTTCATCTGAAAAGCTGAGAATTACGGTTAAAAGCTCAGTGTCAATGATTAGTATTCCAATCATACACCTTGATTTTATTTCAAAACACCACACAGTCATCAGCCAAGCTGTTAGTTCCCAAAACACCTTTGTTAGAAGAAATTCTAATTGGTTAGAAACCACCACTTTTTCAATCATCAAAGACACCAGATTAGTTTTTAACAACCTTAGTTCCAGGTATTCTACTGAACCACAAGTCTGGTTTGACCATTTCCACAAGCTATTAGAGTCCAGATCAACACAAACTTTTTTTATTAACGTTTTACTCACGTGAACGAGCTGAAAAGTAAAATAAAAATTAGATTTGAAATCCAAACCATAGAAAATTCTTAAAATTCGTCATTTAACCATGCAGTTATTCTTCATCTATAAAGCTGTCTCAAAAACACAATTCAAAACTAGGCCAGTTAGCTCTACAAAACCAGTCTCAAAATTTCTTTATTATGACAAGGCATCAATTACATAGCTAGGAAGGTCATTCAACAGTAAGTGGGGTAAATATATTTCGCCTTGCACCCACAGATATAAATTGAAAAAATTAACAGAAATTTTACGCTTCCCAGATGTCACGGCTGAAGCCTTTAAACGTAAGTGTGATATCTTGCCACTAGGTGTCGCACAGCGTAATACAGGGTTGTGCATACAGCTGAGTTTGTAAGTGTCATTCTCTGTTTCATGGATTGCGTTCAGAAATCCAGTGAAAACAAACGATGGCACTTACAGAGTGACTCAGCCATGCACAACCCTGTGTTACATCCAGTGACACCTAGCGGCAAAACATGACAATGATGAAAGCTTCAGCCATGTTATCTGGGAAGCTGAAAATTCCTGGTATTTTTTTCAATTTATCTGTGGCTGGAAAGCAAGTACTCAATATATCAGACATCCTGATGAATGTTTTAGAGATCATTCAACACATTCATTGCATTATTTTCACATCAAGTGCAAAATTCTTCAGGAAATAATAAGGCTGGCATCCTGCCAAAATAATAAGGCGGGCCTCCTGGATAAAACAGTTTTTTTTACTTAGATCACTTATTCTTATAAGATCATTCTTGTCTTGCTCTGTACTCAGATCAGAACGGTGCTTACACAAAGAAAAATGGAGACTTGACCCATTATGATTGCTTGTGGAGGCTAGCTTCAATTGCCAAAGACGGTATTACTATCAGTTGAAAACCAGAACTGACAAAGGATAACAATACAATGACATTTCTTGACAAATAAATATTCTTAAGTCAAGTTCCACAAAAAACAATCACCAAAATTGTTATTCCTTTATTTTTCAAAAGCTGATTACCTTCCATACAAAAACAGGGTGTTGTTTACTAACAGCTGTATACACCAAACCATGCTTTTAATAGTATGGAATTTTCTTAATGCTTATTTGTTGAGAAATTTGACTATACAGAATTCCAAACACTGTTACACCATAATGAGTGCTAAAAGGTTTTGTGAAAAACTGGACCACATTGACAAGTGCGTGTATTAAGCCAAATGTTTAGAAGAATAGACATCCACTCAATAAAAGTATATACCGTACATATTCTGAAAGTAGAAAGCCTGTGGAATTAGAAGAATACAGACATCCACTCAATAAAAGTATATACCGTACATATTCTGAAAGTAGAAAGCCTGTGGAATTAGAAGAATACAGATATCCACTCAATAAAAGTATATACCGTACATATTCTGAAAGTAGAAAGCCTGTGGAATTAGAAGAATACAGATATCCACTCAATAAAAGTATATACCGTACATATTCTGAAAGTAGAAAGCCTGTGGAATTAGAAGAATACAGATATCCACTCAATAAAAGTATATACCGTACATATTCTGAAAGTAGAAAGCCTGTGGAATTAGAAGAATACAGATATCCACTCAATAAAAGTATATACCGTACATATTCTGAAAGTAGAAAGCCTGTGGAATTAGAAGAATACAGATATCCACTCAATAAAAGTATATACCGTACATATTTTGAAAGTAGAAAGCCTGTGGAATTAGAAGAATACAGATATCCACTCAATAAAAGTATATACCGTACATATTCTGAAAGTAGAAAGCCTGTGGAATTTAACTTTTGACTTTCTATCAATCAGCCATATATTTTAGTAAAATTTAGAAAAAACAAAGGTACATTCCCTCTAGCAGAACATAGAATGTAGTGACAATTTTATTTCATATAAATGTTTAAATGAAATCTCAAAAATGCTGTTGCAGTTTTCTGCAATATCTAATTGTTATCTCATGCAACTTGACATTTTTTCATGAAAATCATCAAAGTCATCTCCCAAAAGTGGAACATTTTAAAAAGAATTCCCTAAAAGAATTTTGGAGAACAGTGCCTAAAGCACACTATCTTTTAGTTTCACATGAATCTGATCAGCCATTTCTGAGATATGATATTCCAAAGTTAGCCAAATTTGGAATTTTTCCTAGGGTCCTACTTATTGCCAGGAGTGTCGGCTTAAATGACTACTCGGAACGCAGCATTCTTGACACACCTTCGTTTCTAAGTCGCCATTTTACCCGTTGTCGGGTAAAACTTATTGTTTGTTTGTTGACTTTTTGCAAGGAGGCGGAGCTTGCGATAGGTCAATTGTCATATGTCTGTGAAGAAGGTTAGTCTTTTTAACATCAATGGCTGATAATCTTTCATTTATCATTTCTCTCTAATTCATATTACCACTATATAGAAAGGAAGTTAAGTGGTGTCATCCGCAACAGGACATGAGAATTTCACGAATAAACAAGACCACACAAAATCATACAAGTGAAAGGTGAGTGTTATAACGATTACTCAAGACCTTGACCTTCGTATCATGCCCCAGTAAAGTGGCAGCTACTGAAATGATTGGTCAGGGATGTTGCAGTGTTGAGTTGTTAGAAAGAATTCACTGCTTCCCAACCACAACTAAACATTTGTTGTCCCAAGTACTTGAAGAATGTGGTGGATCTACAGGTGGCAAGTCAGGCTTACCAAGAGTTTTAGTCCAATTTTATTCCAACTGTCTGTGTGTGGTGTTTGGATAGTGTGCATCTCATGTATTTATTTAAGCGATACGATACGCTCCAGATACATACAAGGGTCAACACAAGCATAGGAAAATGATTCTGCTTTGGGAACAATTTTTTATTTAAGTCTAAGTGCCAAGAGCTGAAATACCTTAAAATAGTATTTAATTAACTGTTATCAATGAAACGTGTGGACAACAGTTAATAGACTATTGTAATTGAAATTGGAAATTTTAAACTTTCCAAAACAAGTAACCTCAGTAAACTTAAAACCTATAGCAGTACCACATCACGTACAACCAAGATTTTCCTGTATATTGCACCTTAAACTAGTAAGAGAAACTCTCCAATCTGCAAATTTCAGTGACCACCAAGTCTGCAATCCATAGAGCCAAGACAATAGCCACACGCTTGAGCAACAAATCTTTGCTGTGCAATGGAAGCAGCAAATTCTATCAATTCCATCCAAAAATTAAAAATTCCAACCTCACCAACCAATCCGTTTTTGCAATGCTGCGCTAGATAGGTCTATAACACTTGACATTCACTCGCATAATTTTGTACATTTTGTGTGATACCGCTTTTCTCACAAGAAATTTAGCGAAGGGACCACTACCCAGGTCTTCTCAACTCAACTTTTTAATGTCCTTGACACAAAGATCTTGTTAAGTCAAAAAAGTAGAGTGGGGTTTTGGTCTGAGGTTTTGTTACAGTGTGATGTGGCATAGTTTTTAAAACATTCCATTTCATATCAGCTAGTGGTGGTGATATGGAGTTTTTCGTTTTTTATGAAATTCATCTGAAATCTGTCAAAGTGGTACTATCATGTCTCACCTTTTTGCAAAGCCACACGATATCAACCAAAGTGGAACGACAAAAAAATGTCACATGTGCAGACCAGATCCGAATAGACTTTTTTGTCCTAATCAGTTTTGCCATCTGGTGAACCATGTGTTTAGCCTAACTGCCAAACCAATGTTACCAGTATGAAGGCAATAACACATAAGTACCGTATTCGCCGTAATAACCGCCCATGCCCCTATAAGCGCCCCCCAAGCGTTTTCAGACTTTGCTCAAATAAGCGCCCAGTCCATGAACGTGTACATGCGAACAATGACGTACCTACAGTCCTAAAACTCTGCTACAGTAACGTCTTCAATTTATCAAAAAACAAATTGCACGGGTCTTCTAGACCACCAGCGGCACTGCTACGTTTGTATTCATCCGTGACTTTACACTTCAAAGTAACGCAGTGCTTCAAAAAGAACGCAACAGCGTTGCTACGCTCTCGCGACGACCGCGTCCCACTATGGTCTGATCTTTCAGTAGACACATCGATCGACTGTCTCATGAATAAAAATAACTCGGTGTTAAACGCACGTGGCTAGGAGGTGCGCGCTACATACATGAACCTGTCATCAAAGACATTAGTCGGTAACTATCCATTCATGAAACGGGTAGCATAGCATCGATAAGAAATGAATATTGGCACTAATTTCCGACAATTTCTAATACTATAAAACATGTTTATATTATTTTTGAGATGGATTGTTTGATTAACCATAATTGGTGTTTTTAAGCCGAATATCCCATAAAATGACAACTGACAGTGAATGCTTACACACCCTTACACCGGCCGAAAAATAACTGTCAGATAGTTACGTACGCATCCAGCTACACGGCAACTAATATGGGCTTTACCGAGACATATGTCGAAAGTTTTTAGCACGAGACTGGTAAGTGCTGAATGAAACACGCTCTGGTTTAAGCCTACTGCTTGTGCAAATTTCTTTAGACACATCTAGCTAGTTAGGTTGCATGGCTCTGGCCAAAAGACGGTCTCTGCTTTGGCAAATGAACTCTGGTGACACGCACGCGCTCACTTACTCGCAGACGAACTTCAAAACAAACGTCACGTGACAACAACATGTGTGTTCGTCCAGACATTTTTCTCGCCGTGTTGCCGATCATACATGTAGATGGCACGATGTTGCACAGATTTGTACTTAAACCTGCCGTTAATCCAGACTCCACGGGAACTTAAAAAATCTTGGAGACGTTATACTTATAAAACTTATGAGGATTTCAGGTAATTTGCTTGAGTCGAAAAATTTTTTATTCAAGCATTGAAGTCGCTATATTGAAGACGGCGATTTTGAGGCAGTCAGTCGGCGAGTTTTCGCCCTGGGATTTCAGCACAATTTTCTGTAAAATGACCGTAATTTAGCAGCAAAGTTTGATAGCAATGCACCACAGTTTTGTTGAAAGTCTTTCATAGATTACATATACGTCACAGAGCGTAAATTTGATGAATCTTAGCTTCCGATTTCACCCGTTTCGGAGACCGGGTTTCAACCGCCTTGGGTTATAATAAGCGCCCCCCCTGAACCGAACTTTTCTAAGCGCCCTGGGCGGTTATTACGGCGAATACGGTATTAGCTTTCAGAAGACAAAACTGGTCAGTAAATGTACTACACATCTCACGACTTAAGATGAGCAGTTTGTTACAAATATAATACAACTGTTCCATCCCTAACGCATGAAAACCTGTTAACCCTTCATCCCTAGCAACTCAGGGGGTCTGTTAGCAACCAATCAAATGTAAGGCAAAAACTGTGCATTGAGTTGCAACAACCATTCTCAAATCCAATTTCAGTTGGGCATCATCAACCTAGCTTAAACAAGTAAATTGAAAACATGTGACCACCAGACAAATTTGAGCCTGGACTAGATACACAACATGGCACTTCCAGTGGCTGATTCAAGCAGTTAATTGCAGTAATTGGGATCATTTTCTTGCCAATCTGTAATTATTAGGTGTAATGGGACAACAATTTCTCACAACAGTCACCAAAATGTAACTATAACTGATAACGTCATTTAGCGGCATCTGACTAAATAGCGCAATTATTTTGACCTTTCTAGGAATGGTAAAAGCCGTTCTTGTGATCATGACGACACACCTCTAAACAAAGTCTGCAGAAATATTTTTTCACAGAAATTCATGTCACGGGTTTCAGCAAAGGAAGGCATTACTTAACAAATCAGTACAAAGCATCAAGAGGTGAAAAAAGCCTACCATCACTCTTCAAACTACTCAGGAAAAACACTCTGACTTTTTGCTTCACTATCTTATCAATCTGCTTAAATCACTGAGATTGTGACAAGACCCATGTATCCACAGTAACCAAACTACATACATAGCAGTTATTCAACAAGGGGTCATAAAAATGCAGCCATTGGTCATTGACCATGGATGCCCAGAGAAATAGGAAAATCCACTGGACTATAAATTTCTGAAATCCGGGATGAACACCTGGGAGTCGCCACTCGACTGAACACTACAATTTAACATCCCATATCAGGAAGATTTTGTACCAACAAAAATTGTGTTACAATATTCCAGTTAAGAGTTTGAAGAATAATTCCCAGTAATATGACTAGATATTTGAAGAATTCTCCAAACATCCAACAAGTGCAAACTTCCATGCAAGGGCTGATCTAGCAGACATCACTGAGATGGTTTTAAAAAAATGACAGCTTGAGATGGCCTTTTTGAACAAAACCTCAGCGAAAATGACAACTAAACAAAGAATTTTAACATTACTGATTGATAAATTTTATTTAAACCTACAATTTGCTGTTTTACTTCAATACATTTTTAGACATAAATCGAGATCACAAACAACTGGATTCTATTTCTACAACAAATGTTACACTGACGACCAGCAAATGCTGGCAACCAAAAAGTTTTCCAGGGAATACATCCTTGTCCGGTGACCTCATATGAAATCCCAGAATATGGGAGTGCCGAGAAATAGCGTCCAATCAAAACTTTGCATTTAAACGTTCCATGAAACGAATTAATGGGTTGCGCAGGTTTAAATATTGTTTTATGTTTCAACTAGTAAACGAGAGCACTTTGAGGAACGACACTTGGCGAAATTAATCGAAATGACGACAATGGGGAGGATGACGACGACGACGACGACGACGATGACGATGAAGGCGGCGATTATGAACAACACGATAACATTCATGTGACTAGCAAAGAAATCAGTAAGAAATAGGCTGCAGTCTTGTTCACGCACCCGGTTTCTCGGACGGCATACAGAGGTTGATAGCAAATGACAGCCACCGCTTTGCATCAAAAGTAGGTAAAAACTTGGCTTTTCTCATTCAAAAACACAAGTAAATCAGTTTCCGGACATCTGTTTTCAACAAATTTCTCGAACAACGAGCCAAACCTGACATACACCCTATATATATGAAAATTATAGGCTCTAAAACTGCCCCATGGCCGCAGCCTGACTGTTCAGTGCTACCTTCAATCTTCAGCCACACTAGGCGAAATTAACGACAATGATTGTGATGATGAAGGTGGCGATTATGAGCAACACTATAACACTCATGTGACTAGAGAAGATGTGAGAAATCAGTAAATAGGCTACACTCTTGAGGGACACTTGGCGAACAGCAAAATCGGTCAACAAAGGAACAGCGTTTTCAGAAAATCTCGAATAATTCAAAAAGTAGGCGTCCTAGCGACAAATTGAAAATATCATATGAAAGCCCGTTCAAAACTTTATCTATCCTGGCAGTTTGCAAAATTCCGTAAACTTTTAGAAAAAAAGGCAGAGCCGGCATCTTGAAAGTGACTTCCATTTAAACAAAATTTTATAATAGCCAATTAAAAGAAACGAGCACGTTATGAGTTTGAAAATGATTGGTTTGCCAATGCGCCCTCTACAGGAGAAAACGTTTTCGGTCAGATATCGAGGTGTGCATGCGCCATTGCCGATATTTCCACCATCTTGACCGAAAGTTAACGATTTACGGCACAGTTGTAGTGCTTGTGGGCTATAATAATCGTACCAATTTTCAGTCCTGTACGTCAAAAATGCGGCCTCTATGAGCAATGTCTTCATGATCTTGTTCAATTAGAAGCTAAACCAACATCAGTGCAGCAAGACCGGTCAACAAAGGAACAGCGCTATCAGAAAATCTCCAATAATTCAAAAGGTAGACGTCCTAGCGAAAAATTGAAAATATCTTCTTGAAACGTCATGTTTCAAGATAGCTGTAATGACTTACAGTGTACGAAATCACCGTACCCAACCTTAAATGAGATGCGGCAATTTATTTTGGGATAACCTGCAATAGGGCAAGTTGCAGCAAGGAAGTAAAGTTGCAGACAAGGTGGAAGTATTTACTTGATTGGGGGCAAGATGACCCAGGGCAAGTTGTTTGGTAAATTTTGCTCAGTTATTATACTACACTACAGCAACCTCCCAGAACAAACAAACATGAACACAATTTCAAAACGTCTGTCCAGGAGGGTACTTAATATGTCGTTTTCCAATTAGAGGCGAAACTTCGCTTTTACCAAAGTTTCGGTAAGTCGGAAAGGTCAGCTCAGGTAGTTAATCTGCAAGCGGAACTTTGCTGAAAACAGTTGGATTTAAAAGAAAGGCTTTGGTACTCTTGGAAGCTTTCCGTGGGAAATTTCGCAGTAGTTATCAGTAGAGGTCGCAGCAATGATATACGATCGCGCGAAACGCGAAAAACATGTTCTTTGTTATTGTAGCATAGCCAACGTGCTCTGAATAGACACATGTAAATAAATAAATAAATAAAAGCATATCTGATCGTTTTCATAAACACTCATAAATGGCAGGCGAACAATTTTCAGTTAGCCTCGAACCCACTACTCAATATTCGTTTGAGAATACGAATGGACTGCGTCGTCTGTTGTCATATAACTAGATGTATATAGCTCATTGGCAATAACGTCGATATCGCTGTGTAGTCGAAAAAGGTAAGCCAAATTTCGCCGAAAGTTTGGTAGATCAAACTAGCCCAAGTTGTACTTCAGCTAATTGGTGCTGGTCACCCAGTTGTGGAGCAGGGTGTCAGCACACGTCATTCTAGTACGTTTAGTATTAGGGGCCAGACAACAGCAAAATGGCAGGGGTTATTTTATTTTATTTATCGTGAATTAGTAAGAGAAACGAAAGAAGTAAAGGAAATTGGCAAGAGGCTTGTGAATGGTGCGAAAAGCAGTGACCATATAAACTCAATTACGCAAATACGAACAAGCTGATCATTACTTCTTCCACCTTGTCCCAATTTGCTATCCAAAGACACTTGGAAGTGGGGCACATTAATTGAGTGCAAGCTGAACTACCTCGAAGAGGTGGGAAAATTGTCACATCCATGTGAAGTTGCACTTGTTGAATTTTTGTTCACAGTCAAGGAAGCTAGCAAAAGTAGCTCTCTACAGCAGTTTAGTGTTCCTTAAGATATAGTACAACAGTTTAGTGCCCGCGCTCTGGACACAAAACAGCAGTCTGGTGCCACTCTGGACACAGCTAAAGACTCCACTTATTTAAAGCAAAAATAATTGCCATATTTCAAAGGCAGATTACTTTGCTACAAATATTTGTTTTATCACATCTACATAGAGCAAACTAAGCTAGCAATAAACTGAAATTTTCTTTTCATTTATTTTTGTGATGAATTTTGGCAAAAGAGAATTTCATTTGCCGGCCATATTGTAGACTCTATTAAATAAGAAAAAATTATGGCAAGACTTGTGACCCACTGACTGTTAGTTAACCAGTCGAGGTGCCAACATCTGTAGGAATCCACCCAGAGTTCAAGAACAGGAAATGTTTTCATCACCACAACTTCAATCAAGTGTAGGAAACAACATGTTGGGAGCTCTAAGATAAAACATTTCAGACAACACTTTTGAATAAAATCAAACCCTTAGAATATCAACTAGTATAATACAAATCAGCCAGTCAGTCAGTCAGTCAAATTGCTATTTCCATCACCAATGCTACATGCAGAGTAGTTGTCTATAGTGCCATCCACTCAGAGACTTATCGTAGAACAACTGGAAAGAGTTGTCGCTAGCTTTGAGTACTGTCTGGACGCCATTTAAACAACCGCAACATACCCCACATGTGAAAACTTATTCCACATTATCTGATGGGCGTAACTTGTTCTAGGGTAAATTGCCGTACTTGTAACCCCGGCATGGCCGCAAAAGTGGGCTAGAGCAGAAGTAATTATCTGCTGTCCTTACATACACACGGGCNATCCACCCAGAGTTCAAGAACAGGAAATGTTTTCATCACCACAACTTCAATCAAGTGTAGGAAACAACATGTTGGGAGCTCTAAGATAAAACATTTCAGACAACACTTTTGAATAAAATCCTTGGAATATCAACCAGTATAATACAAATCAGCCAGTCAGTCAGTCAGTCAAATTGCTATTTCCATCACCAATGCTACATGCAGAGTAGTTGTCTATAGTGCCATCCACTCAGAGACTTATCGTAGAACAACTGGAAAGAGTTGTCGCTAGCTTTGAGTACTGTCTGGACGCCATTTAAACAACCGCTACATACCCCACATGTGAAAACTTATTCCACATTATCTGATGGGCGTAACTTGTTCTAGGGTAAATTGCCGTACTTGTAATCCCGGCATGGCCGCAAAAGCGGGCTAGAGCAGAAGTAATTATCTGCTGTCCTTACATACGCACGGGCTTTATCTTGCGTTGTATTGGCATTAGGTTTCCTTGACATACAGAGAGCGACAATTTCATCTTACCCGTGTGTGTGGATGCTCCACTCAAAAGTGGGGTCAGTTACTAGTGCAAGTTGTTCTAGGGTACATGGGAAAACCCAGGGGGCTTGGGGGGGGCTCAAATGTTGATATTCTTCAGTAAAAGGTCCCCATATCGAGAAATTCGAACCTCCCTATATTGTAGGCTTCGTGCACACATGGGGTATGCAGAGTGTGGACAACAGTTATGACAACTTGATTTGGTATAATATTTAAATCACTCAGGACTTAGTACAGCATAAAAAGTGGACTTCAAGTTACTATGACAATCAGTGCATGCAAACTACTTCACACAGGCACTATCATCTCAAATCCAATGGCAGCATCACGAATTACGTGCTTCGCACAGCCACCAACCTGAAGGAGCCTAATGAAGCCCACTGGAACACACAGTGGTTTTCAAGCAACATCACACTAAATTATGATAGGATTGTATTTTGCAAATAGTCTTGTGACTTAACAAACGAGCACTAGTGCCAACGTGGTAATTGGACAGCAAGGCGGACAATTAAATAATGGAACAAAACCAATCAATCACCTTCCTGAAGCCAAGATCTGATGGTGCAATTGTTTCGTGATTTAACTCGGGCTACAGAGCAAAAAAGTGTTTTGACTTTGGGGTGTGTATGTACATAAATTAGCATACAAATTCTCCGCTCACCACCAATTGCCACTACCCCTTACCTATCATCAACCTGCCCTATCGACTTCCCCGACAATCCACCTCAGTTTCACCCAACGCATTAGTTCTTTGGGACCAAGCTGTTCTGACTAAAATGTCGTAACTTTACATTATTTTCTCAAATAAGAGTCTAAACAGACAGCGATTGGTAAATTTTGGCGTAACTACTCTTGAGTAGACTGTTTGGATAAAAACATATTAATAGTTACAACATTTTAGTGGAACTGGCTTCAGGTCATGAACTGATGTCTTTCTGTGGCGGTACAAACATAAAGATTTAAATAATATGAAGTTCTGATTTTTGCTAGAAATACAGCGAAAATATGAAGTGTTAAGGTGCGACAAGCACTTCCAGTGAATTCTCATGTAAATCATATATTTGTATCCATCAACATAAACAACTTTATCCAGCTTACTTCAACAGTTAAATGTGCTCTTCAATTGAACATTTGAAAGATAATTCTGAAACTTTGCTAAGTGACAAAACAAAGTCTTCTCAACAGTGCCAACCATGCTGGACTTTAAATAAGACACACAGCAATGTAAATTAAGTTACCAAGAAAAACATGTCTTTGTCAATACAAGTCCGACAAAATCATTTTGATGTCATTATTTTTTTGATATCATTTCCCAATATAACTCAATTAGGTTTGCAAATTAACTGGGAGAATATCAAGAAACTAGTTCACAACTGCAATACAGGCAGGAAACTTCAGTCGAGATCTTTTTGTAGTAAGAAAAGGGTCAATTAAATTATGACAGAAAACTACAATACTGTGTTCAGCATCTATGCACTAGGAACTGTCTGATGTCATTCCATGATTCAGGGCCATGATGAAGTGAGTTGAGCCATGATTCAGTGCAGAAGGAGTCTAGCCACCACAGCCAAAAAGTACTGAATTGTAGGCACTTATCACAAGCCACATGTGAGACAGATATTTATAGTCACAATGATCAAAATGCTCTAGTCAGGGTGCGCTGTGAAGTAAAAGACATCTGTAGGAAGTTCTGGTGTTCAAACTATAACACCCATGTACCCTACAAACTTTAATTGGCTTCTCTCTGTGGCTAAAGTCAGTTTTCTGATTGTGTATTAACTCTACCAGATTAGATATAAGTCCCTGAAGCCTAACCTGCTTGAGCAAGTGGTTTTAAGCTGAACTAAGTCTTAGCCGATACATATCACATATCTGTGAATGCGAAATCGAATCATATCGACTTAGATTGAGAAAGTGATATACCGGTATACGTGCGCACGTGCAGGAATCGGTTCTTGTATCCATTTTTGTCCACGGTTTCCCTCGCCAGTGCATAGGCAGATTTAGTGGGGGCCCAGGGGGCCCGGCCTTCCCTGGCTGCCGCAAGCAAAATGACATAGCAACAGCCTGAAGAAATGTTGAGTTCAGTACCTAGGACCACTAGTGAATGAGGGGAGGGAATCAGACCCCAGATCGCAGCAGAATCGTGTTCCCGATAGATTTTGTGAACAGAAGGTCCACAGTCCTGGCCCCTGCAATTTTCTGACTGTCAGTGCACATGCCATCCATACAATCGCGCTTTGCCCAATTGCCGATGCAACATGTTGGGCCCCCTTATGGTATCCTAGGTCCGCCACTGGAGTGACACACGTTTTCTCTATTCCAACACATGATTATTCGTATGGTCAAACAAAGCCAAAATGGCAATTGGAAGGAGACAGTCGTGCTGCTTAAGGTCTGCAGGGACATCAACCTCTCCTCCAAGGGTGGTAGAATTCCTCAGCGAAACATAGAAATCTTTCACTACTCATATTAGCTGGCTAGTACCAAGTAAAAATAGTAGAGGTATATATTAAAGATCGAAATGAGCTCCTATGGCTAGTAGCAGGTGAAGGTTTATCTTGGTATATGCTGAGACTTAAGCATTAGTGATAGTGCTCAGCTGTCTATTCCAGTAAGAAGAAGCAATTTGAGCGGGGGGGGGGGGGGGGG
>NMRA01000098.1:88851-105434 GCA_002633005.1 Phoronis australis | reverse complement strand
GGGGGGGGGGGGGAGGGGGGTCTGGAGTTAAATCGCATGCTTCATGCTCCCTGTACTTCTAAATTACCCACTTGGCCGCCCACCCAACATGATATTCCAAGGGCAAATACCCAACCTCTTCATTGGGAGGGAGGTTATTATCATTCTTCAAGACAGGTGAAGATAAATGAACAACCCAATGGAGAGGCAAGATGTAGTGACATCTGTCAGTAATATATCACTCTAGAGTGATTAGGTGGAGAATACTATCTTTAAGCAAGTTTCCTACTTACAAAAAAGCAGATGGCCAGCAGAGACTTCATTCACCATAGGTGGATTTAGGGAGGCCCAGGTTGCCCGACCCTCCTCTCCTTGGCGGCCGCAAAATATAAAACATCAAAAGCATGAGGAAATATTGAGTTTATTAATTAACCCTGGTAATTAACATTATACAGCCGAAACAAGATTTGACAATTTTTGAAGTTTAGTTTGTGTGGGGGGGGCTCAAGCCCAATTTCAAGAGTCCGATTCAGACAACCAGAGTAATCGCGACAGTAAGTATGGCTAAGTAATGCCAATCCTGATCGATATGCGCGTGATAACCCAGGCAACCAGCAGTGGCACTGCGCACTACCACTGCGTTTACGTCGTCTGCTCCTCTGTGCAATGAAGAAAATTACTTCATTATTTCAAAGTAAACGGAAGCTGAGTGACGATGAAGAAACAGAAGTTGCTAGTAAGAGGTATCGAAGACTTAGTGAATCACTCAGAAACTCATAATTCTCTCTTTCTTAAACATTAACATTAAGATAACTTGTAAAGCAAGCGCATGGTTAATACCAACACGAGAAATGGATTTGGACTTTTGGGCAACTTAAAATTGTTTTAAACACAACAACTTTTGCTACGATATGATTGCACAAAATATAAAGCTTCTAATAAACATTACGGAATGAAGCTTAGTTTGCTGTGCTCAAAGACTTTCTGGATGACCAATAAATGATGTTAATACACACAGAGTGTTATCAGATATGAATTAGACATTTGAGTATGCCTCATAACTTATGTGCCTACTTATGTATCAGTTCGTAAAACATGTGAAAGAATTAGAGGGCATTTTTAGAGGCAACTTGAAGAATGCGATCTGGGTCGTGGGAATTTGCCGCGTTAAGTTGCAAATAGCGACCTGGACAAATTAGAGCCATCAAGGCTGATTATACTTGAAGGAAAATACTTGTTTTCAGAGGCAAAGACAAAATCTTCCCCTGGGAGGAAGGGGAGAACCCTCTTCCCGACCTCCTCCATTCGGCGCTACGTGCCTCAACAATTGCGCTTTGCCTCTTATGATATCCTAGATCCGCCACTGCATTCACATCTACCCTACTGCTTAGCATGGAGTTATTTTAATGAAACAACAACAGATATGCACACATTCATTTCAATGGCTGAGCAAGACATATCAAATCTGCAAAACATGAAAGTGAATATCAAACATGCAACATCCTACAATTTCAATCATTTGTCTTGTTAAGCAGGAAAAGCTCAGCCTTTCCAAACACAGCTCAAGATTTTTAATGTCATAGAGCTTTTCAAACATGGCTCAAGATTTCCAAGCATGGCCAATACATGATGCCATAACAAGCTTGAATACATCTAACATAAGCAGCAAATCTCATTAATCACACCTCTTGACTTCAATTTTTTTCCATTTTCCAGTTTAATCAGTTGATTTTTGTATGAAATACAGGTAGAGGTTGCCGTTAACTTGAACGAAAAATCAACAATCAACTGCCAGTCCTTTCCAGCCCACACATAAAAACACGACAAACAGACGAGAGCGCTCGGAGGAGCGACACTTGGCGGAATCTAAAAGACGACGATGGGGAGGACGACGACGATCATGACGATGAAGGCGGCAATTGTGAATAACACGATAACATTCATTAGACTAGATAAAAAATCAAATAGAGAGCATATAATGAACTACAATAAAGAACAATAGATGGCACAACATGACGGACAAGCCATGCTTTGTTCTCACAATCCAAAATAGGTGGCACTATGTGACAGTCTGCTCAGGAGCAAAGTTATGTTTATATTAGTATTTGTACGACAGTGCTAGCTGGGTCAGTCGGGGTCACAACTCTCTGTTAACTTGTACAGACATAACCAAAACAAAGTGAACTGAAAGCCGAACAACGGTATCCGAAAATCTCGAATAATTCAAAAGTAGACGTTGTAGCGCAAAATGGAAAATATCTTCTGAAAGCCCGTCCACAACTCTACCTACTTTGANAAAAAAAAAAAAAAAAAAAAAAAAAAAAAAAAAACAAAAAAAAAAAACAAACTTAGTGGAAGAGCAACATACTTGGCGAAATTTATTTCGCCAAGTAAAAACAACATTTTGCTACTGTTAACAACAAGAGGTGACATTTTGACACTCTAAATAAATAAACTCTTCAGCATCAAAAATCTTCCAAAGTTTGTATCTTGGTCTAGATATGGTAAAGTTCACTGACAGGTCTTTAGGATACACTGAACTGTACTGGAGGTTACAGAACTGTTTAACACATCAGTTGAACACATGAACATCACTTTGCCAACAAATACCATCATAACAGACAGTGTACATTGAATTGCACTGTAAAATAACGGGGGCAAATCCTGGAATTTAAAAACCGATAGCAATCGGAATGCTTTAATTGGAAAATCAGAATCTAGGAGGAAGTGGTGAGATTTAGTGCAGAGTGGGAATACAAACTTCTTACAATGATACGTCAAACAAAATAAGCACCCAAATAATATTAGGTACGTCATGTTTCAAAGACGGATGAGTTGTTACTAATAATGATTTTTGTAATGCATTTTCTCACATAAACTGGGGTGTTTATGACACGACTGGTTAATAATGCTGAGTACATAAGTTTTTGATATTACATGGAAGAATCATGAAGTAGTGCATCTAAGAAATCCATACCCCTTACAATTTATCTACAATTTATAATCTGCAAAACCCTAATGCCAACAACCAAACAATGCTGAAATTCCATGAAGGTGACAAGGTTGTGATTGACAAATCGGATGTTGCAACTGTAGGTACTCCCAGTAGGAAGGACATGCACACAAATTCTTAAAGAGACTCATCTTCAGCAGCAAATTCCATATCCATGTTCATTCTAACAGAGAGACAGTGAGACTTACAAGCTATGCTGCCCCAAGGTCTATCCAGTGCTCATGCTCACCCTGACTGTGTTAGGTATTCATAAACAATTGTTAAATCTTAATGTTATAATTTCAAAGAGTATTTATTAGATTCTAACTTGAATGTTTGTTACAAAAGATAAATGCAATTTATAATTCTTAAGCTTAAAATAAAAATTATTAACAAAAAGTACTAGTTTACTTTACACTGCGTAAGTGTTTTTACAAAAGTTGCCTCATGTGGTTAAAAGTTTTACACACATCGAGTTTTTTGGCAAAAATGACGTTTTCACAGTTCATGTGAGAAAACAACTCCAACAGTCATCTCAAGTTTGTGACATGGGCAAAACCTCTCGGAACATTTGTCAAAATCCCAAACCAAGCTTAGGTACATTATTAGTGCGAAGGTCACTTCTTTGCAGAATTTTTTTGTTTCACATTTACAAGTTGTCAACGAATACAGCTGCACTTCGTTTAGCCTATCTGAGGTTTAGCATAGATGATGTTCAAATAGCATCGTTGTTAAGTTAATGCTATACATTAACAGTTAGGAGCATGCAAATACATTTTTAAAGTCAAACTTTGCTACACCAACCAACACTTAAAGAAGTAGGATCAAAGTTACACAACCTTAAATTAAGATTTGTGTGGTCACACAAATGATAGACAAACTTCCTCAGACAACTTGACCACTCCTCAGGAATATGTTCTGTAAATGGACAACTCAACCTAGTAAATTCATGCCACATGACATCATGAACAGACAAAAACTTGGATTAGTGGATGCTGTCAGTGCAGATGGCTGCAACAGTTTCAGGATTGTCTTCAGCTTGTTGTAGTCTGTGTCTCATGTCTGCACCTTGACCAACACCCTACTGAGGGACTATTAGGTGCTCCTATACAAAGGGATGGGGTATGCATTTAGTTTTATGGGCTTATAGTGGTATGTTTATATAATGGAAAGTCAGCATCTCTGCCTTCAAGGATAAGGTAAAAAACTAATGTTTACACGACACCAGAACCAGAGCCTAGCACAAGATGTAAGCAGCAAGTCATGCAACACTGCAACTTACACAAATATGAATTCAACACCATCTTTCCATGAAACCAAAAGTCGTCACAAAACTCATAGTAAAGGCCCCCAAGACATTAAAATTTGACATTCATTTTATCCCCATATGAATAATTTCGGTAACTTTCACTCATGTCACTGTGCTCTGTACGTGTAACATCAGAAAAAGTGAACAATCAAGAGTGGATTTTTAAAACATACAGTAATGTTATTCGTTTTTAAGGCTTGCTATGTCAGGGCACATGCTCTTAAATTTTACCAAACATTACTTGATGACAGGCATACAGTGCAAACCTTTGATTGTTCAAATAATTCATTTTTGTTGAGGAATTTCACAAAAATGCAACTTTTCCACATTTTTGAGTGTTTCCAGAACTGAAGAATAGGAAAAACCAACAAACTCTTTTCAAGTGAAGCGAGAGTGTGAGAGGGGCTTGATCTTGTCCCATTTCAAATTCTAGTCAGCAAAACGAGCCAACGGTTAACACTGACTTTATGTAACATTATAATTTCCCTGATTTACTCTCATTTTACAGACAATGGGCTTTTTAGTATCCAACACAGACAGTAAGATGATCATAAATAACTTAAAAACTACAAAACTAAGAAAATCCACTGCTTTAAATCTCCATTAAAACCACAGGAGCGAACAGTAGGTGCCGCTGAACGTTGTCTACCAAGTACGGAACTCTGTTGCCATCTAACAACAAAGCACATATGTATCGGGTCTGCACCAGATTCATTTCTGAAGCTTAATGTAGGTAGTGAAGGAAATGTAACCAACAAAATAACACACGATCATTTTTAACAAACATTCAAGACTTCTCAACAAGTTCTGAAATTACATAGTCATTGGTAAAACTTTACTGAGCCATTTTCCAGTAAACAAGACCCAATGGTCATTCTAATAGCAATACTGTCAGAAGCGATTGATAACGCATTCCAAATTGGCAACCAATTTTCAAACCAATATAGAAACAGGGAAATTGCAAGATGGATGACAACTTTAATATAAATTTCATCAATTTTAGCAATTTTTCAATCTAACAGAGAATAATTTGGATGTCAAGTTCCCTTCAAAGGGCGAATGGAGTTCATATAAATCATGAGCACATTTGAAAATCACTTAGAGCACATGCCAGCAAAGTTCCGAATGCCGATGTTCAGATTACCCATAATGCAGTTTTCTACATTTTTCTGCGTTCACTGCCATTGAGAGATACAAACAGCGCACAACATTTTCACACTTAGAGCTCACTCACAGAGCACTACATAGCCAGTGACAGTTGAATCTATGAACATCACTCCTAGATTTGAGAATGTCAGACCTTTCATCAAAGTACTTATTATATACACCAAAACAGCAGGACATAATTCCCAAGTGTACATTGGTAATACACTACAACACTACGGCAGGAATGTTATTTTCAATGTTCATTAGGTATGGTAATGTTTACTGGTGTTTCAACACTTACCAGTGGCCTAATCAACACCAGTTACCAGTGGCCTAATCAACACCAGTTTCTCCATTGAAATGTTTTTGATGGCCCTTTTTATGAGCTGGAATGCTCCAGTGCATCCTCCAAGACTTTTCACTTTGACTATGAAAACCGTAAGTCCGAATAAGTTAAATGAATTTACTACTTTTTAACTGAAGGTTTGAGGACATCCCATATAACATAAGCTGTTTTAAACGTGTCATGGTGCGAGTTGTGACGCACTCTACTTAGATGCAATCACACGCAAACTTAATCAGACATGAGCCATTTACATGAAGACAGTCTGCGCATGGTTGTATGAACAATAGCGAAGGCCCAAACCACAAGAAATGCTTGAGGATCACCCATGTATACGCGATTCTCGAAAGCGTAACAGAGATGGACCCTTCCACTTTGCTCCAGTTTGTGTTTTGAAGTGCAGTTGAAGCTGCAGCAACTCTACCTCTCAAACCAGTGTCAAAAATGGCCGCCACGACGTCAGTTTGCTCGGTGTCAGTCGTGTTTACACTTGCATTGGATCAACTGTTCTGTGTTAGTTCGGAGTAAATGCCTCTACAGACTTTTCACTTTGAGTATGAAAAGCTAAAAACCAAATGAACTGAATAAAGTTACTACCACTGACTGAAGGACTGAGAATAGAGAAACGAGAAACATAAAAATCTTATGAAATGAAAGAGAATTTATACAAACCTTGCTTTTAAACTTATAACATAACCTTTAATCAAAAACTGAAAAGTTCTGAAACGTAAAACTTGTTGTGTTACTACCAAAACATGAGAGCCTAAAGAAATTTCCCCAAGGTTTGGATGATACCAAACCACCTCAACTGCATGTGATGATACCGTATGGTACCCAGATTAATATGATATTTGAGGGGCTTCTTGAAATGTAGACATGTGTGTTCTCCCAGTCTTAGTACAACAAAGTTTTCAATCCAGAGATTTTTGAACATCTTCCTAAATACTAGTTAGCAAGAATAAGAGAAAATTAAGGGCTAATTGTTGCAGGGCTTGGAATGGCCAATGTCAAAAAAGAGGAAAAATTCCCAAGTGATGTGACGTTCCACAAATAAGTAGGCTTGTGCGATAGATATAGTTTTGGGTTGTAAAATTTAACTGAAATAAACATTTTTGCAAAATAATGATAAAAAGAGACAAAAAAGAAGAAACTGGGAATCAAAACCAAAGAAGAGGAAATCCTTTTAAAAGAGGATAATTCCAAGCCCTGTTATAGAGCCTTGTCCCAAACAGCATTTTTAATGTATATTATTATGTAAAATACAATGTACAAGAGTCAAGTCCAGAAAGTGCTGGAAAGCAATGGGCGTGTTTAAACCGCCACTTCTTTACAAACCAAGGTATTACTTCTACAACTGGGTAGGAAACAGCATGAAATCAACTATTTTTAGATAACAGTTGAAACTGCAAACAGTCTGAATTGATAGACCTGTTTGTCTTCAAAGCAGCAGGATACTGACACTGAGATACCCTTGAAGACATGTTTCTCTAAAACCTGGTGATCAAAATTTCTAATATTCATTTTAAATTATTTTCTTCTATTTCATGAGACGTTTTACTCATGTGGTTCTCAATCACATGGACGACCCCTTTACACATGATTTCAGCGACTATTTCTGCAGAATGGCTGCAGTATACAGAGGGCCAAAATTTCTTTTCGCGCACAAAATCCACATGGCTCAAACTACTGTCACTTCTTTTGTATTTATCGCTCAAACTACGAACTATGTTTCCAACTCCTAATCTCCCTTTGTACTAAAATACAGAACCGACCATGAACTGTGTTCCCATGAGACAAAATACCAGAAATTTTGCAATCTTTCTACAGAAATTATCTCCATCTATTTTGTTCCCAACCATCAAGCAGCCCTGCACGTTTTGTAGCCCCTATTGTCAGGTCTAGCATCCCTAGGCTCTAGAGGTGTACTTGTACAAAAATACAAAACGCAACTTCCTTCCACCAAACTACAAAACACAAATCCAAATCTGCAACAAAGTTGTGGCATGGAAGGAATTAAAATAACTTTTCAGGCAATTCCTAACAGCCAAAAACTGAGAAAAGCACCATTCACCAAGCAGACACAGTATTATCAGTTAGACATTTAACTGTTAAATACCATTCCCAATTTACCATGATAAAAACTTAAGGTTATGGGGGCCTTATCTACAAGACTGTGCATTTAGACAATGTCTATAAAACCATAGAATTTGACTCTGCGAAAGTATGCGTTTTCTGTAAGTGGAGAGCCAGTGGAACGATATGTTAAGTCCTAGAAAAATTCCAAATTTGGTGACGGCAACTTAAGAAAATCGCAGTTTTATCCAACAAGGTTTGGTCATGTTATCCATACAGTTGTTTTGCTTTGAAACCACCTTCCCTTTTTCTAAATTTTACAAAAAAGGCCTTGTTCACGCATGACTCAATTAGTAACAGATTGCAATTAATTTATGGCAACCTCTTCAAAATTCCCTTCTCAGAATACCACAGTGCCCTCTCTGCTATCAACTGTCCCCATTATACACATGGTAATTGCCCAAGCCTTTGAAAACACAACAAAACAAGATCTCAACAGAGTCATCAGTAATGTGGTAAATAGGGACATTACCACCATCAGCACCAGCAGCTGACCTGAACCTTACAAACAACCTGTCCATCTGCCTCTGCCGTTTTCACTTGGGACTAAAGGTCCATTTAGTCAAACTGAACTTTTCTAGGCCACTTTCAGTTCAGTTAGTGAACAGTAGTTGGCTACAGTCAGCAGCAATAGAATAGATGTGTACTGAGTACAGTACCGAGCAAGTACATGAATGCGGTTTGGTCGATCGAGACCTTGTAGCAGTGTTTTCCACAACAGAAAATTCGAAATCTTGGAATGAATGCTTCCAAAACTTCAAAATATACACAAGAAATGCCATTACTGAACACACGCTTTTGGACTTTCAGTGAACTGGAAATTTAAATAGCACATGTAGCAAACTACATATAGACCAGAGATCAGATCTGGGGACCTCAAGCTTTCTGTCTGAGCAACATCCACATTGCTATGACACTACATAGCAATAACTTCAAATATTGATGGGATGCACAACACCAGCACTAGACACAGGCGAAAATGCTGCTCAAAAATACGAGTGATTGCATATTCTGAGTAAAAAGCGGAGACCAAAACAAAAATGTTGAATGTCTGCTCTGCGCTCGTTCGAATAATATAATACCAGTGGGGTATTTCCTACTCGTACTTTACTTCTTCCACTTGTATTTTCGAGCGTGTACTCCCTTATGTTGGGGCCTGAACACTATCCAACATCCCATAACTCAACACACACTTCAAGTCCCTAATTAGACATCCACAGATTCACTTGCAGTCAGATAACCGTATGCTCTCATCTTTGAGCAATACCCCTCTATCTGATTAAAACACTCTTCCTGCTAGGACACAGGTCAAATTTTGATGATCACATGCCACTGAGTCAATTATATAGACAGCATCTAGTCCCATAGTTTAGTGAGAAGCTACAAGAAAAATGTACCTCAAGAAACTAAAGTTACACAGATTTGAGACCACTAAATACAGGAAGATATAGAAGACTAGAGATTGATTTTATGCAATGTTTCTAAGGCAAATATTGATAAGCCCAATAAGTAGCTCAAAATTCACAATATGGCAGGACTAAAATGATTATGACACTACACAAGGTTTTGACGCAGTCTGGTTAGTGATCACCCCCTGAGACCCTAATCCCAACGAAGTACTGCTGACTGATCTCTATTCTCAATCTAGTCAGATGATAAAATCAGATGTGTCTTGGTAGACGTAAGAATCTCGCGAAAACGCAAGATCACGCAAGACCTTTACAAGATATCATTGTACAATAATTGAAGCATGTGAGCACATTAGCATCCACAGAACTGAGCCCAGAACCCCTTCTTCACCAAATGTCATTTGGTAATAATCACACCATACAAACCATGTGCTAAAAGCAAAGTAAATTTTCTCATTTACTTTTGTTGAGAAATTTGACAAAACGAAATTTCATCCGTCTGCCATATGGTGTCCCAAACAGAGGAATTTTATCATAGCAACACAAGGTAAATACCATATACACAGCATTTGGGAAGTCATGAAATTTTCTTTCGGGAATGTATTATATGATACTAACAAATCTACTCAACAGGAAGCTTGTCCAACCACATCGGGTGAAATTTTAAAGCGTGTCACTTGATTGAGTGCAATGTAATCTGGGCCCTCAATCATCGGATGGGAAACGTGTCTGTGCCTTCTGAGATTGGAATTTTTTTTAGGCTGAGGAGAAAATTCTACCACCTGATCATCATCCATCCACCCTGTTGCAAGCCCTCAGAGGCTCTGCCTCAAGTAGCCAAAAGTAACATTTTGCGCCATATCAAATTGTCAACTGTGTGAGGGGAATTTTTCAATTACTTGAGGGTAATTTTCTGGGCCTAATGAGAGAAATTTTGGGACAGTTTTCAATATTTTTAGAGGGATATACGGACCCATAATCAAGGGATTGAGGGTCCTGTTTAAGAATTGGTGATCTCAGTACCTAGTTGAAAGCAAATGTAGGTCTCCCAATGCCAAGATGGTGGATTCAACAATAAAATACTGAAAGAGTTGATTTGATCTGAAGGTCAGTGAGTTTATTCAACCCCAAAAGGTCCTGTCGGCAGCATGTCTCACCCAATCATATTTATTATATGCACTGTCCACACCGCATCCCAGGGCTGTGTTTTGTAGATCTGCCCGAAACATTCGCAAAGCACTTGAGACAAGAAGTCATTGGTAACGGAATTCAACAGCAAATTCTATCCCACAATTCAATGTTCCAACTTCACCAACCAATCACTTCAGTGGTCTAGAATGCGCTGATAAGGTTCCAAGCATACACGCAAGTCAATTTTGCTTTTTCACAGGATTCTTTGGTCTCCTCGTTGCCTCAATTTTGGGGCCAAATATCGTCCCACATTACCCTACGAATTTTACTTAAAAATTCATGCGAAACTCCCCTCATCAGGGCCAAAACTTCCTTTCCAATTATCAAAAATTTCCCTTCGAGATTAGAATCATTGTCTCACATCTATAAAACCTCAGTTTTGACCTCTTTGAAGCCAATGAAGGGTGGAATTTTCACTGCAACCAAACAAATTCCTCGGTTACCTTTCCCTTCAGGTTACTAAGGGCCCTGAACTCAAGTGAGAGGTTACTGCACCTACCCAAATACACTGTAGGCACAGAATAAACAAACAGAAATGGTGGAAAATGAGCTTCCTGGCTGGTGCACCCAAGAATGCAAAGATTCTGTAAACAGTCAGCAACAGATGCCTCAGTGCATGGCCTCAGGAAATATAACACAGACAGGAAAAGGACAGGTTGTACAACAAAAGGAAAGGGTGATTAAATAACACAATACAATGATCTCAGGACCTGGCAGGATAAGGGACTCTGGTTAAAAACACTTTCCATTGTTGAAATTTGGTGAGAGAAATCACACCATATGCACTGGTACACAGAATAAACAAAATTGCTCATCATGATGGTAGGCTCTACAATCTAGAACTGAATATGGCGAAAATTTTATGTGATAAAAATTCTCAACCTAGGTAAACAAAGGAAAAATTTTACTTCATTATGTTGTACAACTGTCAACAAGAAACGCAAAAGATTTTGAGCATTTTTAATGCTGCCAGCTTTTGAAATAATGCAGATAAAAAGGTTTAACGACAATTTTGGCAATTAGTTTGTTCATATTCAGGAAACATTGCCGTAGTCATTTTCCACCATAATGGCGACATGTAAAATTTGCTATATGTCAATTAGATGGTGACGGTGTGCAAACATGTAATACCACATACAGTTTAACATGTGGGGAAGGGATTTTAAAGTAGTGGAATTTCGCAGTGTTTTTTAATTGTTTCCCCCGTCATTATGCCACTAAATCACCACTGTTGCAGAAGGGGATGTTCAATCCTAAAAAAGTCTAACGTCCCCAAAACAAAACTCAGTGCATGAAGGAATTGCATTTTGTCTTCACTAACTCTGCTCAAATTTCGAAATCGGGTTAAACAAAACTTGTTTCTGAACTTTCAAAACACTAAAAGTTCTGTGCAGAATACAAACTAAAAGCACACTTGTGCAGCAAAAACCAAGTTTACGAATGCTAAACGAACTTAAATTCAGTACTTATTAGCATTTCAGTGTTTCTTTTTTCAAAATCAAACTGTAAGTAAAATAGACAAATACATTGACATTTTTAGCTTCTTAAATTCGAATCCTGTTAAGTCGATGTTTCCAACATTTTGAAAAGGTGCAAGAAATCTTGTTATTGCTATCAAAAACAAGTTTTTGTTCTGGACCAGTGATACTTGTTCGACAGCACTGGCAACATCTTTGAATGGCCAGCAACCTGTTAAAAAGTTAACGATCAGCTTGGAAATAAGGTGATGCCATCACTTAGTGTTCACGTCCTGTTTGTACAATCGTGTGAGAGTTAGAAATTGCCAAAATACCACTCTTTACTCATTAAATTGATCAAAAACAACAGACTGCAATTACACACTTATGCATATAAGGTGTGATGTGTGATGTGGGGCGTCACTTGGTTACGAATGTCTTTCACTGCAAACATACATTAAAGTGAAGTCATATATACTGCTTCCTTACGGAAATCCGAAAAAATCTCTATAAAAAACTTTTGTGGGGTCAGCTAGATGGATTTTACAGCGACTGTCCAGTTCTCGACATTGCACCCTAAATTTGCGCTGAATTTTTCACTATTTATATTGTGAAAAAGAAGCAGTGACACAACATGGTTGAAATGTCACTTTTAAAAAACCAAGTCTCTTGTACCACTGGTTTCATGTACTCACATGAAAACAGTAAAAATGATTTCCCCTTCTTGCTTATATAGTCAGAAAACATTAAATGTATACCTAGGATCTCCCAAGTTATGAACAATAAGTGAAAATTTCCCTTCAGGTTGGGTTTATTATTGCATCCAACACTGTTAATGTCATTAATGATATGTATTGCCTAATCCACAAGTCTAATGCATTTAGCAAAATATCTATGAAACTATGGATTTTAACTCAAAAAAATACATAAGTACTTTTTGTAAAGTAGAAGCTTGTAAAATTTGATTTGTGGCCTTTTCATTAACCTGCCATTAATTGGGTCACATGACCATGCCTTTATAGTAAAATGCGACATAAAAGAAAGGTACATTAACAACAAAACAACGATATCAACAATAATATCAATTCTTATTTGAAGTCAATGTTCAAGATATGCTCTCAAAAAAGCTGCTTTCAATTAGGCTTAGCGACAACTAAATATCATACCAAGTGGGACACAAGACAAGTCTAAGTCAACGTGCCAACAGAGAAAGTTATTGATGCCACTGTTTCAGGCACGTTTATTGGCACTTGAGCACTACCAGTTTCCAGTTGTTGAGTGCACTTACAGAACCTTACAAACTTGGTTTTTTAATATTTTTCAGACGGAAGTAGAACCAAATATGGTAGAACAGTAAAATTTTATTTTAACAACATTTTAAACAAGAGTTAAAAAAGAGGAAAATTTTATTCGATAAAGGTATTTGAAAACTGAGTACAGCTGTCATCAGCAACCACGATGAAATTTTGAACGTTTTGGACAAAACAATGAGCGTTTGAAAGACGAAAAAAGTTTGACTTTGAGAAAACTTTACCATGACAAATTTCAATTCAAGCTAACTTAATGGTTTTGGAAGAGCAAAAACGCCCAAGAAGAAAGTTATTTACAACACAAGAGCAAAGTTTACAGAAGCTTCATAGTTTGAACATCTTTATTTGGGAAATTTTGTACCTTCCTCATTCACAAGGATAAGACAAAGTCTGCTGCATCATGATGTTAAATGCTACAATATTAAATTACATATCTTAACATCATGTAGTAACTTACAAGGCGAAATGATTACTGCTGCACGGCATTGCACAACACGTGACAAGTGAAGCTGTTTGCTATCAATAAACTAGTTTACTACCTCTGTTTCTACATGCTACAAATAAACTGACTAATAGATGGCAGCCCTTGGAAACGAGTTAATTTATAGAATATGACAGAATGACAATTGTAGATCAAATCCTACATCTTCCCTGAGCACGAGAATGCCGATTCTTGGTTAAAGATTGACAATGTGAAATAGCTCTAACCAAAAATTGGTCAATCTATACATTACACGCAAGGTGGAAACAATATGTCTCACCCTAGCTCTCAGTGAACCATCAAGTCAAAATGACATATTTTCAAGCCTAGAAAGACACCTCTGGAGGACATCAATGTCTTTAAATCTAGCTCAAATTAATACAGAGGCAATTGCGACTTCTTCATGCATTGCACTCAGGGCTCAGAGGGCTGAAACGAGTATCCACCACCCCCATTTGGCAAAGAAGGCAAAAAAGTCCACTTCAGAGAAACAAAAACTCCAAAAAAAGAAAACAAATCTAGTAAAATGGCAGGAACTAACAAATTACGGCCGATGCACAATTCATAGCTCTGAACGTATCCAATGAACCTTAGTAAAAGGTCCACATTCGCAGAAATTCGAACCCCTCTTTTTAGACTGGGTGCGAACGCATTCTATCCAACAAGGTCCTTCATTCAGAAATGAAAGCCATTTTTCTGTTTACTTCTGGGACGCACCTATACAAAGAAAAGTCTTCAAAAATTCCAGATGTCTTCATTCAAAATCCCATTGCAGATTTCATTAGTTAATTAATAGACCTGTTAAGTGAAATCACTTCTACATATAAATAGTCTATGGCATAATATTGACGTGGTCTACTATTGCAATGATGTAGTAATGCACTGGAGTATTGCTATGTTGTTATCCTCTGGGCCAGGGTCTGTCCATGCCCAACTAGTGTCCCGTCAGTGTCCCCTGTGTTTGTTTTTGATCCCTGATTTCTGAGAACTAATAATTGTACACACATCACTGAATAATATCCCTGAACAACAGATGCGTGTACTTCAGTAGTCGGTTACTGCTAGTGCCCTGCAGTACAACTACAAGTAGGCCTACGGCTACAGTATGTACTAGAAATAGAATACCGTTGGCCTATACTAAAGTGTTAGTTAGCCTACGAACTCGCAAGGGACAGCGAGCAACCAAACTTACCTTCACTTTGTACACATGACGACCACAGGCACACATTAATTCCAAGTACGAAAACGAAGACTAGATTGTCCCTCATTTTGACGAAGCTATAACTTCACGACGTTTATAAGACAGGGGTCTTCGGAAAGATTTGTCAATGTTCAAGAGTCACGAGTCGCATTCATCTCGTAACAAGAAAAACGCCCCTTTTGGCATAAACCGAGCTAAATGTTACCATTTCCGCCACATATTTAGCTCCTTTTAACGTTCCTTTAAAACAGTAACATTTTCAATTTCACGATTTCATTCACAGCTCCAAGTATAAGCTAAAACAGCAATGAGTCGCATTCTATGAAACCGGAAGTACATTGGTGAAGGCTGTTATTTTACCCTCCCTTTACACCCACATAATGTCGGGTAAAGGTAGTCGTTTAGCGCAATAGTGAATAATATCGAGTCAAATTTCGAGTACCATGTGAACTGTAGTGCACAGAAGGAGATGAGAAACAGTTGTGAAGTTTTTTGCTACCAAAGATTAACAATGGACACATTGAAATTGTCAGAACTGCCATTCTATTGTACCCCACGGATGACCTTGCTTCAGTTCGATGACGTCCGTAATGCAACAAAAAAAAGTTGAACGACCTTGTCCTTCCATTTGAAAATCCAGGAAATATTAATTGTCTCATATTCGTTCTTAGTAATTTCTGTAACAACGAATGTGCGACAATAGAAAATTTATTTGTATGTTGAGCCACACACTCTTTTTGGCGCGATTTTGAGAGCCTGCCGCGGCTGCAGCCGGTCGACTGCTTGCGGGAAAAAGACAAATACTTTTTGGAACACCGTTTAAAAAATAAAACTAAGTACTCAATTGGCTTCTATTGCACGCGAATTATTACTTATACATTTCAAAATTTAAAAAGTTTGTCTCATCTTTAAAATTTCATTAATTATTTGAAAATAAAATATTGCTGAGAATGACAAGTATTCTAAGCCAAAAAAATTCAAATGAACTACGGCAATTCTGGAAACCGTGGGAGCCTATTTTCACTGACTATGTTATCAATTCTCTGATACATGCATATATTGCACACTTAAAATTAATCTGAGAAGGGCCTACACTGGTTGACTGCGGTGTGTATAATGTTGTTCGATATTTGAATGTTATTGCCTCAACATTTTTGTAATGAGTTTTGTTTGAAGAATAAATGGTGAAAAAACAAAAAAAAATCAAAGAAATTAATGTGTTTCACCCTCACTTTGCAATGGCTGGTGCCATCAACAGGGACTTTTTTCAAAGCCAATCAGATTTTCAAAACATGCAGTTACCAAAAATACGTCCATAGGCGTACTTTTGGTTGGGCCTATTTTCGATAGGCACAACTCTGTTACAACGGTCTCTGTCTCAGCATACAGCCCATGTAAGCGCCCGTCAGTAATAAATGAATACATGTCACTGTCAATACGAAAAACTGAACACAAATACTTGACAGTAAATACATGTCACAGCCAAAACAAAAGTCTGTCACTACATACACACAGTACACAGTGGCGGATCTAGGATATCACAAGGGGGGGGCCAACATTTTGTCCGGTTGGAAGCATTTGCGCAAACTGAACCATGAATGTAGATGCGCATAGCACCGAATGGGGGGAGGT
>NMRA01000098.1:52299-80387 GCA_002633005.1 Phoronis australis | reverse complement strand
ACCACCACCACCACAACCACCATCACCACCACCACCACCATCATCACCACCGTCGCCGCCGCCACCACCCCCACCATCACCGTTAGTTCAACAATACACACTTAAGAGAGATGTTGCAAACCATCTTTTGATTGTCTTACTTTGACGGTAGACTTATCGTATAATATATTGAATTTCAGAGATGAGTTCACCGTCAGTGGAAATGGAGATGATACGTTAACATTGAACGGCGATGCATTAGAGAATGAAGTGGCCAAGGAAGTGTTCGAGGGCGTTTATTCTTGTGTGGTGAAAACACGGAGATCTTCAATTAACGATACAATCTTGTCCGCTAACCAAACCGTACTCTACCAACGTAAGTCGATTCGTAGGCGGACACGTATATTTCAAACGCACTCTAGCAACATAAGCCCTTTCGTTGACGGAGAGGTAAGTTTTAAGCGACAGAGAAACATCGAAAACTTCAAATAGTTAACATTTTTACTTAGCCCTGTGTCTTGTTATAGTCTTCACCATCATGAATATCTCTATCACTATCGCTATCATCGCCACCAGCACCATAACACCATTGATGATCAGAATCATGATCATTATCCTGGACACCATCACCAATACGGCCACAACGCCCTTTCACAGCAGGATTGCTGCGGTCACCGTCAAGAGTATCGTCAGGACCACGAGCATTAACACCAATGTCACCATCGTTACCACCAGCAAAAACCAACTAAGTAACTAAAATCACCACCAACCATCCTAAGCCACCACCACCACCCGGTCACCACCACGAACCAACTGCACCCACAGCCACGAAGCCCTCATAACTGTCATCACCGTTTTGGTCGTAGTCATCATTGTTAGACTCGAGTAAAAGATGAATATCCACAAATCGCAGGAACGTTTCTAAGTGATCTATACGGAAGAATGCATGCAGAAACTTTTGATAGTCTCAGAAAGAAATTCGGTGCGTCTTTTGCCTTAAAGTGCATACGGTAGCTGTGACCCGTTTCCCACAAGCGCCAAACTCGATGTCTTGAAACGGAGTGCAGAAGGATATGCACAGCATTTCATAACAAGAACATATTCCTCTTATGTTGGTTTCAGCTCTGAATCCTGTAGCTAATCTAAGGGTTAAGGTTGCGCGTGAAGATCAAATTGAGGTCAGGTGGAACCGAGTGGCGGTCGCACAAAAATACGAAGTGAAGTGTATAACTTCTAACCCGGGTAACAATGGCTCGGATTCTGTGAGTGGTTCTAACAACCAAGGAACCTGCAGCGGATTAACTCCTGGTTTCGTCTACACCGTAACTGTTGTAACAACGTACTCGGGCGTTCTTCCAGCAACAGCAAAGCCAATTACCGTCCTAACAGGTAATGGCCCCTTCCATTTTTGACCCTTGGTCTATGGTCTCGGCGAGTGTATGTAGAAACCGCCAGCTATATTACAGTTTTGCTCGGGTGGTACCCAACTATTTTTCAGCTAGGAGGCCACTGAAATATTACTTTACCCTTAGAACATTTATTTTCTTGTACAACATGCCATCAACCCATATTATAAGCAGTTGTACAATATACAAAATTACGTAATCTACATCGCCTCTTCCTTTATTATCTGTCAACAGTCACACACAATTGCAATTTTTAAACTGTTCCCGTCAAATTTTGAGGGCCCCTCGTGGTTTCTCAGCTTTTATCCATGTCTAACTGAGCTTGACTAGCCCAAATCTCTGGAGGATTTTTTTTTGTTGCAATGTTTTTAATTTTTTTCTTCTTCACCGCGCACCCCGGGATTGTGGTCCCTTCTTTCCACCCGCTCTCGACGCCCCTGAGCATTCTTTCAATTTACTTGCAACGTGTTTTTATCCAAACTACTGTGAGTATTCGTTGTGAAAAACCACCATTTATTAGTTGAGACCGGTGGGCATTTGAAAACAGATTGTGTTGATAGAATCGAGATGCCTAGATAATTAAGCCGGGATATCGATAAAATTTCGTCGGGATCTCGAGACAATTAAGTCGGAGTCTCGAGCTAATTAAGTCGGAGTCTCGAGATACTGCGATAATTATGTCGGGATCTTGAGATTATTAAAAAAGAAACGTGCGATGTCATTTTTGGGCCACCGTAGGCGTCTTCCATCTTGAACCCGAATCATTTGCTCCTAAAGTGAAAAGTGGTTTTCTTTACGTTTTTCCATCAGTTTTGTACACTTACAATACTAGTGCATGCCAACGATTCCAGAGAACGAACTAGAAAAAGGGCTTGCGAGATATAAACACACTGGCATGTGGACGGTAGACCTCACGATAAGCTGAATATACGCTAGTACCACCAAAGTATAACAAATTCACCCTGTAAAAGAGTCTCAAGTATTTCCTTTTTTACAAGTATCCGAATACGGCCGTCCCGGATTACACGGCGATAGAACTCTCCTTTCTTCCAGGAGGTAAGAAAGTGCGTCACCTAGTTTTGAAAATGAGACACATTGTCGTGTCTTTCATTCATTAATGTCGGGAAAGCGAAGAATTTCAGATGAAAATATCACGGATATTTGGAGAGGAGAAAACGAGACAAAAATCCACTAAAAAGGCGCGAATGCACAATTCATAGCTTTAAACGTGGTACCCCGTTTTTTTTTTAGTCCCCCATGTTTTTTAAGTAAAAGTTCTACGTTGTCAAAAAGTCACAAAGAATCACACGACAACAAATAACATGTGAAAATCCAATGGCACAAAAAGGAGGCAGCGTAATGTGCCTGACGGATGTTTACGGCATTGTGGGTAAATGCATACAGTGAGACTCGAATATTGCTGTGTAATCCGGTACGGTCCTGTTGTATTGAGTTACATGTATGGCAATCACATATGTGAAGCGTGATAGCTCTTATTGTGGCTCACGAAACTGTGACAGCGCTGACGAAACTCAAGTAGGTCTATTCTTTTCCCACGCACCCGACCACATACAAAACCTTACGTTATCTACTAACGTGCGAAGATAGTTTTCAATAATCATCGGGCTCTGTGCTGGAATACCCTTATGGGACTTTGCAACGGCAACTATGGTGGGTGTGGCCTGACTGCTACCACGACAATGAAATTTTTGAGATCAGCTTCTTGTTAACCTTTGAGCGGGCAATTTCATGTTTTTATTTTTTCATGAAATTCAAAAGAAAATGGCATTTAAATTTTAGCTCCACAGAGTGCAAGAAATTTGCTACTATCAACTTCTACAAAATCGATAAGAGTAAGCTGGGATGATCCGACCGAAGGTCATTGGACTTCGTTTCGAATTCTTCTCGATGGGGATCTCATTCAGGAGGTACACAAGGACGAGAACCGCATCTACTTCATACGGGGCCTGACGGCCGGCACGGAGTATAGTGTGAGCGTGGTGACCACGATAAAATACGGGAATCTTACAAAACAGAGCAGACGACACGCGAGCGATATGGCCAAAACAAGTAATTGATGTCAGGTTTTGTTGGCGAAAGCAGTAGCTGATAAAATTCTCCAATTTAATCCGTACTTACACACTTTTGAAATTTCTGACTCTAGACAATTTCAAAATCCTATTTTTAAATATCTAATAAAGAGATGTTGTCGTCATTGTCGTGAGTTAAACGAACTTCATAGAAAGTGTAAAGTGGATGCATTTGAACGTTTGTCGGTTTCACTCATTGCGTCACCTGCTCGTGTGCTGTGACAAACATTCAGGTAAGTTTCGCAAAAACAGCTGATATGGAACATCTGCAAGATTTTGTCGAAAACTTTGAAATAGCCAAACAAGAACGCTGACGCCAACACATTTGGTAACAGCAGACAAACTGAACTGGCGAATAGCACACTATTTGCCTGATGGGAAAATTGAGCGCAAAAGCTCACTACATTTTTTTTGCTGCGATAATCACTACATACGTAGGCCTACATCCACTCATTTTGAAATTAGCGTCGCGTGAACAAGGAATGAACGTAATTTGCGCCACGCTCATTTGATACAATTCGTCATTTTCCCTACGACGTTATAATGTACGCAGGCCTATATATATATATATATATATATATATATATATATATATATATATATATATATATATATATATATATATATATATATATATAGATTTTACATGGCGAAGTCGTTATAACCCATTATCCAGAGCCCGAGTGGATTTTGGAGAATTATCGCCCGAGGGGCGTTAGCCCCAAGGGTGATAATTCGACAAAATCCACGACTGTTATTTGAGTGCCCTCCACATAATTTACTATTAGTTTGAATGTAATTAAACTCTGATTATGCAAAACAACATTGTTTATAACCGTGGTAACACGGGTTGCTGGCTTATAACGCTGTCCTACTGCGAAATCCGGCATTTACCGATGGTAATTTACCTCGACTAAACGTGTGATCAGACATCGGAAATGTCAGCCAAAAACCGAGTGTTCGTTATGCTTCAACCAAGAGTAGCACACAATGTCAAGATCACTACACAAGATACCCCGGTTCTTGCAATTAAATTCTAGGTCAAGGGTTAACAAATGAGCTATAAGAAGAAACAAATTACACTTTAGTGGAAGGTTAATTTTGATAACCTCAATCCGATTGAACATGGGGATAAATTTCTTGACTTGGACATAGGGTTTTCTTGCTCAAACTCGAAATTTTATCTTTGACAGTTCAAGCACAACTCAGTGAAATCCGCCATGTTGACAATTTTAGGTCCTTGAGTTCAGAGTTTTGAGTTCGTTTTGAAAATTTCATCGCCAATTCACCACTCACAGGGATAATTCAATGGGATCAAGGAACGATATAGCCTTGGTACAAAGCTGTATATATAAATATACAGCTTTGCACCGATGTGGGTAAAAAAGTGGTAAGCTAAAATCTGACACGAAATAGTGTCATTAAAAACTACAGTACATGCAAAACCTGGGAATCAACCGACACTCACCTGGCCCGTTACAGCCGTTTAAGTGAAAAACAATGCAATAAACGTTATTTTCTTGCGTAACTCTCCGCCTTTTCTAACAAAGAAAAGTATGTCGTCTGAAAACAGTGCGCTCGTGTAACGCGCACGCGCCATTTCCTAAATTTTTGCGACATCTCTCGGAGATGATGATAACTTGGCAGCAGCAAAATTTCTTCTGAAATTCTGTTTTTCGGTATGAAGTGAAATCAGCTCCGATAATTTGTTGTGACCTGTACGCAAGTTCGTGAAAGAAGAACAGTTGATTGAAGAATCGGCGAAAAAAGAAACTGGCCAATAGGTGACGCAATATTTCATGGCGCCGAAAGCCGTCGCTAAAGACAACTTTAGCAGCAGAATAACGGTAGGACGCCATTTTTTCCAACACCGTTAAACAATTTAGTTTACTCAAGGAAGACTGTAGTTTTTAATGACACTAATTTTGTGCCAGATTTTATCTTACCACTTTTTTACCCTCATCGGTGCAAAGCTGTATAATTATTAATTTAGTATACAGCTTTGTACCAAGGCTACAACACTTCCAGTCAACACGTGGCCTAGCTACATGACATCCCGCAATCTCAAACCATTAGAAGACACTTTATAATATCAACTAATTAAGTTGTAAGGCGCATATGAACGGCCCATCACACAACTATTGAGACGGTGACCACTTCGATAATGCTGTTAACCCAGTCACGCAATAACCAGCTTGAGATGTTTTCCACGCTGCCAGACGTTAACGCTTATTTCGGACCCGGATGTTGACATTCGACTTCGTCGGACAAAAACATCTCGAGGGCGGCTGCAGGTAAGATGTGTTTAATCGAAGCCTTAGTGAATCACTCAGAAACTCGCAATACTCTCTTTGTCAAACCTTATCTTAAGACGATTTCCAAAGCAATCCCATCATTATTGCCAACACAAAAAACAGATTTGGTCGTTTGGGCATTTGAAGACTATTTTAAATACGACAAATTTGTTAAGAATTGATGGCACAAAATATTACACGTGTAATAAGCATTACAAAGAGAAGTGGGTTTCGCGCGCAAAGGCTGTGGACCATAAATAACTAGGTACTAACCTTAAGTCGTGGTGGTGTAGTGGTAACGCACGTTCGCTCTAGTCCGCCATGTCGGGAGTTCGAGTCTCAGGTTGTTGCAGGTATTTTATTCGACACGTTCTCCGTTGTTTTGTCTTTTTTGTCTTGGATAATACTTCAGGAATCAAGGAAAATGCTTGATTTTTAGAGGTAAAAACAGAAAAATTTCTTGGGCGGGAGGGGGGGCAAACNGTTTGCGCAAATGCTTACAGCCGGACAAGATGTTGGACCCCCCTTGTGATATCCTAGATCCGCCACTGTGTATCAAAATGGCTTCCAAGTATATTTGATCGTTGTTTTTCTTTTCTCTTTTACAGGTACGGTTACTACGGAAAAACAACTCAAGATTGGAAATGCCTTTTTGTAATAATCATTTGAAAATATCGGTTATTGGTTGAAAACTTCATTTACATAATTGGAAAAGAGGGAGCAAAGAATTATATTGGGCGAAGGTCGTTGAACTTTACTGCCTACGAACACTAATCCTCCATGAACCCAATATTGAACATCATTTGAATATTTGCGTGCAATACAGGGTTAGGTATTGGATACGTTGAAAGAGGTGCGTGGTTAGACTCCAGTTGCTGGAAGACAACACAGTGTGAGACCAGCGTTCGAAATACACTGTGGCCCAGGGCCAGTGGATTTGCGACCGAGCCAGTAAACTTTCACATATGCCCTATGTAGATGTAGCTTCATATTCAAGTAACTGGCCCAAGGGGCCAGCACATTTACTTGGTGAAGGTCGAAAACTGTGTGCCGTGAGACGTGTTCCGCATTAGCTGATGTATTCTTCATGCCAATGCCACTGCGCTTTCTGTTTACCAAATTCTATTTGCACAGCATGCTCTACTGTGCTGGAAATAGCACCAAGATAATTAGATTGAGGACTTTGTTCACTACAAGCTAATCACATGAAACGTACATTCATGAAACGACCTGTACGTGTGAATTTGAGGTATGGTAATAAAGACACAATGCGTGTATGTAGGCCTACTTCATGGTATTACTGCCATCACATGTGTGTACGGCGAAATAACTATAACAACGGCATTCAACAAAAATGAAATTCGGCAAAGAAAAAAAAATGGATGACAATAGCAAATTATGCTTAAAAACATTGATAACAGCACAGCTTTTACGTGATATTTTTGTTTCCTAAATCATTTTGTATCACCAGGGCAATTAACTTCCCATGTCTAGTTGATTCCTTTACACTCGCAGGGGTACCACTTAGTTAAAGATAAAAACATCAAACAGGTTTCTGAATTTTGTCCGTCTACTGAGCGAAGTATTCTTTCCAGAACTCGAAAGTGTTCAGAACGTTACAGCGGCAGCCACAGTTTCCGGTATAAAAGTCTCGTGGAATGACGCTATGGGACGTGAACGCACAAAATTCATGAGATACTATCTCGAGTGCACACCGCTAACAGCTACCGGACGACACGAAAATGTTACCATAGACCCGCTGAAGAGTTACGGAACTTGTACGTCAATTACCCCTGGCACACCCTATAATGTTAAAATCGTCCAGAGCTCCGGGAAATTTGGCGAAGTTTCGACTACTGGGGTGTACATACTAACTCGTAAGCCTTTGATTCGGGGAATAGCAAGGTGTTCCGTCGAACTGGAATACAGGTGCAAAACAGATAACACGGAGTCGAAAACACACTCCCACACCTTCAGCTAACCAAAAAACACGAACCCCGACCTTTAAAACACGAACCCCGACCTTTAAAACACGAACCCCGTCCTTTAAAACACGAACCCCGACCTTTAAAACACGAACCCCTGGGATCAGAACGGAAACCCGGACAATTTTTCAAATTTTCTGAAACGACGTCAGTAGCCTCAAACATTAAGTTGAAGCATCTTCAAATGTTTTCCAGTTGTTTTTTGCATTTGTCTGTTAAAATTGTCAATAATAAAATGTAACTTATTATTATATTGATTTTGTTATTTGATTTTTATACGTAAAACTCGTGCAACTTGTCTGTTGGACAATTTCAAACATAATCTCTCAATACGTTGTTATCGCTTTGAATATCAAGTGAATTTCGCATTATTCAATAGTTATCTCCAAAAATATTTTCAAAAATTATAAACAAAAATATTATTTCAACTTTCATGTACCGTTGTTGGTTTAAAAAAATAATTGTAAGCGGTCTGATACACGTTGTAACAGACGTGCGCAGGCCTCGCATGTGGGCCCATTGCACTGATCACCTGGAAATATTTTTATGCTTTATTAATATATGGTTAAAACCGAGCTGAGGAGCTAGAAACCTGGCTCAAGGGTTTAGCAGTGTGACCTGGTGGGACGTTGTTGGTTAATTCGTTTAAATATCTTTACAACTGGCCGCATTTTAGGGTTCATCGATTTACTTGTCGAAAGTACATTATTTCCGGCACAATCAATTTCCGGATTTTGAAATGGACCGCGAGAATTATTCCCTCAAAAGACATGCACCGTCACCAATTTCACCGTTATTGCCCTCAAAAAGAAGAGTACTTCAACTCCTCATCGATCATTAAAACGGAATTTGGAATCGGAATTTATGAACTCATTGCATTCACACACAATGTTTGACAGAAAGAGCGATAGTGGATTTCGGTACCCGGCTGTCCTGTCTGGGGTTCGTGTTTTTCAGACTGGTTAGCTGTTTTGAAGGTGCGGGAGTCAGTTTGTGACTCCGGGATATCTGTTTTACACCGGGGTTCCAATTTCGATGGAACACCTTAAATAGGATCTCGCATTCTTTCTCGCAATTTCTAATTACACCTATACATGTTTCAGTTCACACGCAAGCCGCTACGTCGACCATTTTATCTATTTTGGTTCTAGTGCCGTGCATCTATCACTTTTATCAATGTTTTAGTTTCTCTTGAGGAGTCTGTTTATCACTGGGGGTCTACTGGGACGATTTAACCGGTTATTTTTCAAGCGACATTCAATAAGAAACGAAATCACACACTAGTGCAAATAATGCTTTTGGTATATATAAAAGAGCGGAAGTTTAATAAAGTCTTAGCTCATTATCTGGTACGTACAATCCTCCTAGACGCCTTCCACCGTAGATCTATGGTTCCCTGCAGGACCGTTGCCACCACACGGAGAAATAGCATGCGAGAGGTCCTCAACTTGGATAGCTTTGAAATGGAATAGGCCGCGAGAAGGGGGCGTAACCTCTTATCACATTGGATATTCTCCACCGATAGCCGGCGTAAAAAATCCTGTCGTCGTTTCAAATCGTGAGGAAAGATCCTACAACTTCACTGGTCTAGTGCCTGGGACGGAGTATGCATTCTCTTTCCAAACTGAGTTTAAAAGTGACGCAGTTGCCGTCCAGGAGCAGCTGAGCGTGGAAAAGATCGAGTTCGTTAAGACAGGTACAGAAATATTTATGGTGGTACCAAAATGTCACAAGGAATTTACATAATGATTAGAATGTACACACCTGGTGACAATGATCTAATTATCTATCTGAGAGCACAATGAGGCACGTTCTTGTTATTTTTTGCTCGTCGTTTCTGTATATTCTTGTTTTTTTTGCTCGTCGTTTCTGTATAAAAGGTTCACTCGACCTCAATTTGCCATTCGTGATGCTGTTATGTTTCATGGGAATTTGGTTAAATCTAGCAAGTCTTCACGAGATATTACAACAAAGCATATAATATATTATATCCACCCCTAGCGTCACGAACGGTTCCCTGGCTACGGCCTGTAGTACATTCTGTTTTAGCTCTTCATCCGGTATCAGACTTGCACATAACCACAGTGACAACCAATACAATCTCTGTGCACTGGACGCATTCCCATGGCAACAAGGACAGTTACGTTCTCCGCTGCATACCCTCATATGATTCACAAGGCAGAGACATATTGACGGTCAAAGTTCTATCTGTTACGAATGAGGCAAACTGCTCCCGATGCACACCCGGCTCGCTTTACAACATCACCGTTCAGACAACTTACGTTGGTTTCCAAAGTGTGTCCACGGATCCAGTTCTAGAAGTAACACGTGTGTATTTGAAACTTCTTCTAATCACCAGATTGCCTCAGTTGAACGTAGGCCCGTAAATAATATGTTGAAGCTTAATCTACCTTAAAGAGGCATGGAACGCGAAAACTCGTAAAAACACCTTTTAAACAAACCGTGGCGAATCTACTTCTTCGGATGCTAAAGTGAGAGTTATTCACTTTTATTGTTCCAAGAATTTGTGGAAAAAAATCGCCAGGTTCACTAGTTTTGAAACACAGAAGAAGTAAATACTCTTTCTTCCCAATACAGTTTTCAAATTCTCTGCCCCCTTGTAATATGTAAGCCCTCTCAAGCTTGTAAAGCGCTTACTGGTAGTAAGGGATAGATACCGATGGCTCACAGTGCAAGTCAACCTGAGAGTGAAATTCACAACTAAGCTGGTATGATAACATACATTATTTGCAATATCTTGCGAAGTTTTGCGAGATCTTTAATTTTAGCGAGGCCCTTGCTTCTACTGAACGCAGACGGGGCCTCAGTGGTTTTCCCCTTCCAACTTTTGGTACTCACTGGTGAGACTCGCTAATGAGTCGGCCGGACGGTCAGTGCTCAGTGCACCAAGAATAGGATACCCAGCCTTTTAAAGAGGCGGTAATTTGAAACCCCATCCTTTTAGAGAGTAAGCACGGTCCCTGAAAGGCTTTTTAGATTTTTTTCCAACATACAGTCTGCCAGTTACGGACCTGATTTATCTCACTCATACTGACAAGTGCCTGCTCGACATTCAGACAACGACTTCCTACAATAAAGGTGATGATGTTGCAACATCTTTTCTATAAAATCTATTGGTTTACTTACACAAGCCTCTACAAGTAGAAGAACGTATCTGGTATCGTACAATGTACCACTGAGTCTGCACGTTTCTTTAGTCCGGCACGTACCGACGGCACTGACGCGGAATCTGAAGAAGGTGTTAGCAATCACCTACCTAAACATCGTACCAGTGTAAATAGGTTAGAGGCTGGTGTAAATGTACTACTAAAGCAATTTTCAGCCAAATATATCTACAAATCTGAAAACTTACTTGGATAATTGTATTAGTACAATTATTTTCCAAAACATGCCTTGAATAATTTGTAACACGCATTTCTAAAGATATGCGTGAATTTTCACCTCCGCTCGTTCAACCTTTTGGTTTAATAACAACGACTACTCAGCGGTGAGGAAGTAGTGCTAGCGATTACCTTCCGCTTCAAGAGCAAAGGGTGTGCTGAATGGGCATTATAAAAGGTTTCTGAGGGCAGGGAATCACAGCGGTGACCAGTATGAGCGAGATATTCTCAACAAGAAGAAGACAATTATTGTTTAACCCTCTGCCACTGCGCCATAGATTGGGTCACGTGACAATTTCCTTTTGTTAAAAATTAGCAAAGACGGTATCCTCAAACCAAAGAACGGCATCAATAACAAAAACCAAACTTCAAATCATAAACCTTGATATCTCTAAAACGCTGATATAGTTTTGTGCTAAAGTATCAGTAATTGTTTTCGAAGTTTACAACTTTGATGGTTTTCATCAAAATCGGAAAAGTCGCTCACGATTCGGTAACCTACTTCACGTGCGCGCACCCACGGGGAGCTCGAACGAGCCCCCTATTTGGTGAAGTGAATAAAAAGTTCCCCCTTAGTGAAACAAAAAGTCTGAGAAAACGAGACAAAAGTCCACTAATAAGGCGCAAACGCACAATTCACAGCTCTGAAGGTGGTACCCCGTTTTTTTAGTCCTCCCGCTTTTTGTTAGCAAATGGTAAACATCGTCAGAAATTCGAGACCCCCGTATTAAAGGCTGGGTGAGGTCATTTTCATGCTACGGTACGTAATGAATTTATAGATTGTATTGATTCTTGAGCCTGCAAATGTATCTACCTACTAGGTACGTACGCAGTGCTGAGAAAAAACTTGTTAGTGCGTTGGTCAGGGCAACTCACTGAGTGGCATATCTAGGGCTGCTGTGCGATCGACGCCGCGTTATGAAATAAACTATTCGTCGACTCTTAAAATCGCAGAATACTATTTTTAACAAGTCAAATGTATCCTAGACCTATAATTAACAAGGCATATATTTAAATTAAATTTTGTTCGAAACTAGTAGTAACCTGTTTGTGATCGTGATGATCGATAAATAATACGTGTTTTTAGTAAGTAAGAAAACTATTTATTAGCAAGAGTATCAAATTATATCTTTACTTGACAATACTATTTCATCTTACTCACAACAGCTGGCAAAGCACGATACAAGAAAGAGTACAAATTGCCAGGTACATTCAAATACATTCAAAAAATCAGTTTAAAGTTCAAACTGCATTATTTGTAATGCGGAAACAATTCCGCTTTGACAGAAACACGCTGTTTCATCAGCACAAGTAATCGAGTCACCATTCAAAACCGGAAACTAGAAATCCCCTACACAATGTTCCAGATATCTCCACATTTGTTTCCACCGTATAAAATAACTGTAGAATATAGGGGAAACGGCATAGCGCAGTACAGTAACGATTTCGTCGTAGGCGTTTGTCATATAAGAACAATGCAGGCACTGATATAAAGCGAAATCGTAAATGCTGGTCAGAGGTAGTAATTCCCATTATTACACACAATTAAACAGTAGGCATTCCCGATACTGTCAATTTTAAGTGAATTGACAAATTCCTTATAAACCCCGTTAAATCTTTTAAGATTAATTTAAAACTTAATAATACACTTCTCCAGGTCTGATGCTGTCACAGTGGGGGTTGTCAAAGTGACAATATCGGCGACAAAAATGAATAACGGCTCCCATGTAGAATTGAATCTAATACCTTCTAACGCTCTCCTTAGTGAATTACAAACATTCTACTCAATGAGTGACATGGTAATTTAAACCTATTTAATATTGGTAACTCCACTGGCCTTGATTTCAGCGAATCGCTGACAGAGAACGACTAGAATTAACGATTTGAAATATAATCACAAAACATAACGGACTTAATTGTTTTCTATCTATAATTTTAAAAGGTCCACCCCTTCCAACAATAATCCCACATATGCGATTTTCGCTCGAAAAATACAAGATTAGACTTGCATGTACATTTCTTTATCATGCTCAGCCTTGCTGTCTCATTTTAAACGTATATCCGTCCTGCCGAAGGCGAATGTCGTGTCCAGAAATTTACGCAAAGGTACACGGTCATAACCTTGGCCAAACATGGGTGGATTTTGACCATTAAGGCGCCGTTGTCAATAATTTATACAAGTTAGTGGAGCCGATTTAGTATGACACATATCGCATATAAAAATCAAAACACTCGAAAAATGGGCCTTCGTATAAAAGAAATAAAATGCAATGTACTTCGGAATTTCAAAGCAATTTGAAGAATAATGGAGCACAGAATGGGTTGACGAGACAAAACAGGCACTTGATGGTTTGCGCGTGGTTTCAACAGTTCGCAAGGATATGTATTGACATCTTCCATTTTCAGAATTTTACCGTCCTTTATTCCAAGTTCGAGAAACAACGGGGAAACACAATTTTTCAACGTTCTAATTCTCCCCCACGTTCCCCTCCTGTTTTCAGAAATACTGTGGTCCAATCAGTGTATAATTACAGCCAATAAATATCTGTATTTTGTTCACGCAATTTTTGCATTCTAGTCAATTCCATTTCTTCCGTAAGTTTTTTGTTCACTTCACGACGTAGTGCATCAGCGTCTTTCAACCTGGTGCTGTAGACATTTTTAGTAATGTCTTGAACTAAGTCGACATCCGCTTGCTTAATCCACTTATGGTTGCTAAACAAATCTCCAATTTCCTGGTTAGAGACAACTCGACGAAAATATTCCCGCCAAGATTTGTCATGCAGGTAATCCAGAGGCGTGTAAATCTGATCAAACCCAACAATACAACGTACATGTTTCAAGTTCTTGCACTGACCTCCTATGTACTTTATACAGCTTAGCGTTTTGGGCCCCATCGCGTGACTTGAGCATGGAGAATTTTTGGTAAAAATATACATAGAGCAAGGACTCTTTTCGGTACACTTTTCGAGTTGTTTTCTCATGTCCGGATTTTCCATTAAATTTTGTTCCACGTGACGAACATCCTTTGAAACATGTCTCCGCCCAGCAGGTAACACGTCTTGTGTCTCTCTTATAGGTATAGAGTTCGGATCGGGCGGTCTTTGTTTTCTCATGCCGATTATTTCGGAAATCGTTTTTCGCTGCACGTCTCTTAAGTCCCCGTTTTGCTTGATGGCTATCGCACCGAACTGACCTGTTAATTCCGGATCATTCAACTGTGCCTGGTCAGAGAGAGATTTAAAGTCTTTGCGTATATTTTCAGGCGCGGCAATGTCCACGTTTCCTTGCATACGATAACGTCTTGCGTCCGACAGAGCAGCTGTGGTCTGGTCATCGCTAGCTGCGCGTAACTCTCTTCTATTTGCACAAGGGCCGAGCGGCACCAGCGCTCTGCGAAACCTTTTGCACATCAGCTTCGTGTTACGAACTTTGTGATGTTTTGACCTATTAATAGCATCTTCTGCTTTGCTGGACAAGTCGTCCAGTTTCCGTTTTATCTTGCTCTTCAAGTTTTTGCCGATAGATTTTATTTTGTCAATAACAGATTTCCTCACATTTCTGAATAGTTCTGGGAAATTGTTGAATTTAGACAGACCAGGGAGTGCCTTGCCAGACTTAGTTGCGATCGCTTTCATGCGCTTGCCCCCTTTTAACATGAGACGCCCGAGTTTTATTGTATGCGCCTTAAGAGAACGTGAACTAGACTTGAGCGTAATTTTCAAACTTTTGATTGACGTTTTCAGTTGAGTTCGCATTGTTGAAGCGGCAGTCTTCAGTTTAAATTTTAAAGTTTGCCTCAATCCATTTTTCGCTAAGTTCTTAAAGCCGTTCTTAGCAGCTACAATTGACATTTTTACCATCCCTTTTACAGCATGAAAGGTTGCCTTCAGTCCTGCCTTTACTCCGAATTTCAGTCCAGTTTTTAAACCATACGCCAAAGCAGACGCTGTACCGCCGCTAAGTAATGATACAAGGTCAAAGGCAATATCCAGACCGAAATCCATCAATGCCGTTAAAGCTACATCAGGGCATTGTTTGGCAGCGTAGGCAACGGACCGAAACAAATTATATAGCCAACCGAAAATAGGAATATATCCTATTACCTCTGATGCTGTTTCTTCCTGCTTGTTATAACACCTCGAGCAGCGCATCAACTTGTTGTCTTTTTCATATTCCTTCAATGTAAACCATTGCCACTCTTGCTTCGTTGTCCCCCACTGACTGGCAAGCTTCACAGTACTACCAGACACTTCAAGGACTTTTGAACTATACAGACAACTTTTTATCCTATCGCTGTCCATTTTCCACTGTTGACGAGGTTCGTGAGTGTACGTTGTCTCAAATCGTAAAGTCGATGTACGAGTGGCCATTAAACTCTTTTTTGTCTCCACGTTGATAAGATGGTCATTTTGAACAACCCACAGTACTCCTGCGTCAACATTCTTTTGTAATTTTCGAACACCTGGACGATTGTAACCCACATGTTTTAGCAAGGGACAATCGTTATGTTCACTTCTTATAATATACATATCTGGGTTCGATTTCGTCGAAATACAGCGAAGCCGATCTGGATTGTCAAAGCCATCCTTTTCGCTCACAAAACTCCAACTTTGGTATTTAACTGCGCTCTTCCATCTAGACAGAGCAGATAAATAAACACCGCCAGTATCATGAGAGAACGTTATTACCCGATTTGGATTAGCTCTGGATTTAATTCTCATGTTTTCATACAACCAGATTTGTGTCAAGAATTTGTCTTTTCGTCGAAGAGTGATTGTATTACCGTAATCTGAAATTGCCATCTTAGTTTTCGCGTTCAAAATTCGATCACCATCCCAATACCACAGTTGACTTTCCACGTCGTCAACATCAAGAGGGCGAAGACGAACTTGCCTGTTTATTCCTTGCCCAGTCAGTAGTTCACATGGCGGCACCTCGTCCGACTGAATGAAGAATCTACATGTCACTTTTTGAATGTAATCATCGCTCATGTCCACGAAATCCCAGCTTGAGGAACCTTTTCCCCTGCAAACGGCATTAGTGGTTGACCCTCTGCCAAAATCGTCGCTGGAAAGAAAGCAGCTCGTGTCCATTTGGCTCTGAATCGACGATGACCGAGTGGTCGTCACAATAAAACGCTGACGTAGTGAATAGGCGTACCTGTGCCACATTATCACTTGCCGTGAGTTTTCAGGGAGAACATCACCCAACATTATGGCAAGATCTTTGCCTACATTGACAATTTGGTTGTTATGAACGTACCACACTTGGTCATAGAAATTGTCCTGTTTGAATATTTTGAATTCTGGTGATTCACCCTGATTAGCTCCTGTGAGAACCAAACACGGTTGATCTCGATGCTTGATGAAGAAATACCTGGATGGCTGTGAACGCTCGGGACAGTTTTCTACCTTTTCATGCGTGTCATCATTCAGCTCAATGAAAGACCATCTTTGCGTTGAGACATATCTGATGTCTTTTTTAACTAAAACACCGTCGTTATTAGGGTCAAATGCTACTGCCTTATCAGAGTTTGCAAAAGCGATGTACTGAAGACGTGGATGGTAGACAAACTTGCTGTGAGAGTGTGAAGGCAGTTGCAGAGTTAAAGCGTTGGGAGATTCGGACGCTACTAGACCACTTTTCATGTGAACTAAACTGTGATTCCTCCAGTAGAAAATCTGACTATCAACGAGGTCATCTATCATTGGCCGTATTTTCAAAGTACCGTATTTTTCATCACTGACATATCCTGTTACGAACTCACACGGCGTAACCCGACTCTGAATTAACATCAAGCAGCGGATAGATCCAATGTCCTGTAATCCATCGTCTAATTGGACGAACGACCATTTCACTGGAGAAAAAATGTTGGTTTTACACGTTAAAGACGACCCACCATCAGATCTTGCGGGCCATATCGAACAGATTGTCTTTCCGTTCAACGTCTTGCCAACAGATGCCCCATTTCTATTGAGGTATTGCTGAGTATCGTACTTTCTAGTCTCTACCAAAGACACTGCTTCGTCGTTAACATTCACAGACCTTCCAAACTCAACGTTTACTAAATGGCCATACTTGAAGTACCATAGTTGCCGAGCAACAATGGACTCTTTAAACTCTTGAAATGTAATCGACAATCCGTCGTCTGATGCAGTAAGAACTTTGCAAGGAATGGTTTCATGTTTGATAAACACCGAATCGTTTAGATCGTATTTGAAACACGAAAGAGACTCTGGCTGATCAAAGGCGTTGCTAAATTCAAGCATCTTCCATTCCTGCGTTGGCAAGGAACGGTTATTTTTTATCTCTACTAATCCAGTGTTTGTGTTGATTGACAGTACTTTGTCTGTCAGAATAGTTGGCTGGATGGTGCTCCCTTGTATGATCCACTTCGTACCGAAAGTAGTTTGGTCATTTGAGACAAGTTTCACTTGCTCAGAGATATCTGCGCCATAACCTAGTGACCACCCGCTGCCTACGTTTATGATTTCTCCCATGTATGCAAACCACAGTTGAGTATACAGCTTTGAGTCCGAGACTGGAGCTGTGAACACGACATCCACACCTGTAGAGTTGTCGGTTGTCAGAACTTCACACGGTTCATCATGTGACTGAATGAAATAGTAAGTAATTAACTCATGTATGTATTCACGTTGATCATCAAATGGAACGAATGTCCACTGCGCGTTTATTTGGCCAACTTCAGACAACGCCGTCTTTGCTACTATGAGTTTCTCTGAATTCACCGTTTCCACCACAATGAAAAGCGTTTTATTTTCAGTGGCAACAGTTATTCTGTTGTCTTTTGTGTACCACTCCATTTTGTCTGATTGAGCTCCACGAGTTAAAAAGACCCTTTTAGTGGTTGACGAGGCATTAAACACCAGCTTATAACCGGTGGCATAGTTAGCAATATGACCTTCCTTGATATACCAAAGTTGATCTAAAACATTGTAGCCGTCGTAATTCTGGAAGCTCACATCACCTTTTGATCTGTCAAATCCAAGAATTTTATGACTGGCAGTTTTGCTTTGAATGAAGAATAACGAAAGAGACGTTGAACAGTTCTGCATGTAATTTATGAAGTTTATGGGCGACTGTTCTGATGAGCTGCCATTAAAAACATCACCAGATTCCAGATTTACCAAGTTGTCTCCATGAAAATACCACAGCTTCTGTTCAAATACGTCACGGTCGCCAGCCGTTTGCCTGTCATGTGCCACGCCATGGTCACCAGTCGTTTGCCGGGTTCGTCTCACGTTCTCACACCTCGGCTGATTCTGGGGCAAAACATACAGGCAGAAGACCTTCGCCGAAAACGCATTGTCATCATAATCCACAAGACTCCATGTAGAGTTCGTGGGTGGTTCATTTTGGCAAGAAACACTGTGCTCACCGTCGACATGCAGATAACAATTTCCTTCTCTCAGTTTTTGAAGCATTCCTGGGTTCAGGGTTAGTTCTGCTTCATTGCTGTTTATGTTAAGTTCGTTGCCATGTCTAACGTTGACTAATTTCTCCTTCTGTGAGTACCACAAACAGGACAGTGGCTCTTCCGGGTCGAAAAACTCAAACTTAATCAGTTTCGTTACTTTGCCAAGAAATGCAGCACATGCTACGCCTACGGCTGTAACCAGGCCAACGACAGCGGCGGCTACGAACAAGAATTTGGCGGGAGCCTGTTTACTCTGTCTTTGATGGTACACTCCAGTGACGGATAATGCAAACACCGTTGCTACCATGAAACTAAGCACTCCGACAGACGCAGGTGCGGACCAGTATGGCCCGCTGTCGATTTTCTCGACACACAAAACATTACAGGGTTTTTTGGAATTCTTTAGAACATAATACCTGTTCCTTCCGCAACGCATTTTCTCATCATCGCTATAGTCAATCAAGTCCCAATCCCTTTCAGCTGTGTTGTCAGTGGTCTGCGACGTCGTGTGACTGATTCCAGGAAAGGTAACCTTTGTGATGTCATCGATTAGCAATTCCTTGAAGGACCACGCCAGTTTCTTCGAGTCCGTCAAAAACATTTTACTGTTATTGGAGGCAAGGTACACATGCGAGTGCGCGTTTCTGATGCGGTGATTGTCCCAATACCACAGTTGTTTTGTGTGTATCTGGCGTGGCACCGGTCGTGACTTGAGATGGTCTTGTCTCTGTTCTAGAACTAAGCAAGAATCGCGGTTTTGGATGACAAACAAGCAAACAACCATTTGAAAACTTTCTCTTGCCTTCTCAATATGTACAAAATGCCATGTCTGTGAAGGTTCTTGGCAATTTTGTAGGAACTCAAGCCTAAAACCTGCAACCTTTGCATAGACGTAACAGGTCCTGTTAGCTTTACGGTCGACAATAAGCCTGTCGCTGACTTTGCGGAAGGGAATTCAGGGTGCTGAAGCTGACAATACCTGCGACTCAAGGCTAGCGTACAATTTATTACCGAAGTTTCGAAGATGACCATTTTCCCAAACCCACAATTGTAACGCCTCTTCGCTGTAGGATTCCATGGACATGATGTGCTGTCCACCAGACGTTTTAGCTGTTAATAATTTACACGGAAATGCAGAGTTTTTAATAAAAAATGGTCTGGCTGTTTCGTCGTCAATATCTAGCGCTCGTCGTCGTCTCTGTAGAGGATTGGTTTGTGCGGAAATTTGAGAAAACAGTCGGTCATTGATTAGCTTAAGGGCATGACGGGTGATTGAGCTAGATAAAATTTGACTAGAATCTTGGACAAACCTTTTGTCCAAGATTTTCGCGAGCACCTCTCGGTCTATTGTCAACGAATTTTCTCGTTTTAGATTGCCAGCATTTCGTTTTGTTCTGTCGTTCTCTTCGTGGCCATACATGGATTTAAACACTTCGTATTGAGAAATGATGTCATCGAGAACAGGTTGCAGCCCATAATGACTTCTGCGACTTCTGCCGTTAAAATTGTCAAAGATTTCAGAGAGTAGATTGATGTTTTTGAAATTTTCAACCACGATCTCTTCACTTTCTGCATTAATCATAGCTTCAGGCGTGTCAGCGTCGTGCATGAAATCTCTCTCTGAGGCGCCGCGTATCATGTCTTTTACTTGAAAAATGTTGAGGTCCTCAACAAAATCGATCACGTCGTTTGCATCAATTATGCCAAGGAGTTCTTGCAAGCGATTTCTCAATTCTTCACTACAGCCTGTTACGTACAGCGCCATTGACAACGTCACGAGGAAGAACGGATACATAGCCACGTGCTTTCTCCAGAACTGAATATTTTGATCTCTGTACGAGTGGCAAGATTTCAACCATGTCGACACGTTCCTTGCAAAAGCGTCCCTGTTGTCCATTGTCTCTACACTTGCTTTGATAGCTTCAATCACTCTGTGCATGTCTTCGCCAACTGAGCGCTTTTGACGCTCAGCCTGCGCAGGTGTTGAAGACTGTAGCCCTTCTGCCCCCTCTGCCGCATTTGGTTTGAACGACTCTGCACTTGCGATTTTCTGTAACCTCGTTACCACGTTATGCTGTTCACTTTGATCTGAACGGTTTGAATTTTGGAAAGCACCAGGTAAGGATGGAAGGCCTCTACTACTCTGTTTCCATCGCCTCTGCTCATTTTTAATTGTGCTATGACCTGATAACTCGGCAAGGTTCATGAGAAGAACAACGTTAAACTGCTGTAAAATGAGAAGTAACGCCCACAACAGTGCAAAACGTTGTATTCCACCACTCTGTTGTATCATTGTTCAGACCTGTAATATAGAAAAAAACGAGAGCCGTTAAATTTCAACTTTTTGTTTAAGAGTCAAAGATTCAGCAAAATGACCCCTGTTGAAAACCATTCATATTTCTCAAGGAAAAAATTTAATTTGCGACATTGGATGACTTTTAGCTGTTCGTTGGTACTTTTTTGCCAATCTTGAACAAAAACTTAATACTGTAAAATTTGGTATTGTTTGAAGACGGACCAACAATGTCTAAGTCAGGGATAGAGTTCAGTAACGCCAGGACCTATGCTAGGACCTCACTAAATCTGGCCAAAACCACGTCTTTTCAATTAAAGTACACAACTTAATCTCCCGAAGTCTTTCTTTTTAACGAGGTCCTAGAGTCACTGATCTTTACTCTGGTTTTAAACATGTTTACGGCGTTACGTTTGGTCATGTGATCAACAAGTTTTCTAGTGTAAGCAGAAGTGGGTTACGCAAAGAATGCGTGCTGAACACTTGGGGCAAAGAAATCTTCGGCTGTGGAAAGAACGGAAATAGCGTGTTTCCTAATAACTTTCTCTCGAAATTCAACATTCCACCCTCGTTCACCAATCATGCCAGTGGCGACCTTGTTGCTACTTATGTTTGCTAATAAGAACACGAGCTTACTCACGACATTTATCAAGGTGGCACTCAACAGTTTTTGCTGATTTTGGACTTGAAAAAAATCCGGACTTGGCAGCTCCAAAAGTCTGTTCCACAGGGTGTAAAAACCTGAAAATATGAACAGCATTATACTGTACTGGAGAATAAGTTGATCATTGGTCTCTAGAGGCATCAGAATAGTATTATAATAGGAAAAAGACTTCATAGACCTTGCACGCACTAACTCTATTGAAACCGATAGCAAAGTCCAAATTTTTCCTCTGTACGAGTACCGAAAGTGCAGCTGGCTACTTGAAGAAACGATCTATAGTACACCAAATTAGCAGTTTTCACCCCAAAACCATTACAACCAACTGAGAAACAAAGCATTCAGACTCAGACAAACTCTCTAGATAGCAGGAATGAGATGAAAAATAGGTTTCAACCAGTCACATTTTTAGAAATACAAAGCATCTGAAGAGCAGTTGGATTTTCTGCTAAATTTCAACTTCTTCAGCCTCCACTGAGCAAAAAGTAGGTCAAGGGGTTAACAACTTGCAATATTTCACTCAGAAACGACTCAAATGTCAAGCATACGACATGAAGCACAAAACTTTAAATGCCAGTCAACCCTGCAGTCGCCAAATTTTAATGAATGAGACATCCAAATTCAACCGTGGCTCAAACCCCAAGAGCTTATGGAATGCCACCTTATCACATGCGTGATTGTGCGTGATCTCTCTTAAATATCAAAAACAGTTTAACGGAATGCAACCAGGGGAGTGTTTCATAAAAACTCTCCCAAGATTGAAGTAAGAAATTTGGTTTTACGCTTCACACTAAGAAATAATCGAATGTCACTTGAGCAACAGTGCAAAGCCTCTGAGAAAATACAGATAACTGAATTACTGGCAAAAGTTTAATCCAGTTAATTGTAAACTCATCATACCCTAGAAAAAGTTTCTAATCACTTTCATGAAGGAAAAGTGTTGGATGCAGTGAATGAGATTGTTGGACAGAGGATGCCAACAATTTGAGATTCGATTAAATATGCTGATATTTCTTCACACGGACAGATTTAGGAGGTAGAGGGATCCGAGAAAGACCTGCAAACCTATCCAGATTTTCAGTATTTAATTTTGAAGACAAAATGGCCGTCGTATTTCATGATGTTCGTGATCGCCCACGTATTTCATTAGCGTCTATCGTTTCACTGTTTATGTAAATTTCTCTTCCGCATTTTCAAAACAGATCGTCATCATAACGACCTGAGGTAAACGTTTGTTGTTGTACTTGCTATTAAGTGACGTCATTCTGTTCCTTTTGTAACATTATATTTTATTCTGTGCAGGCGAGTTTCTTAACAAAGCCGCCCAACCTATATTGTAAAATCCAAGTTATAAATCGTCGTCATCAACCCTAAAGGTAGTTGTGGTACATGTATCTGGGTTTCGAAACTAAGTGTGCAGAATTTATCAGCTGGAAGTTATTGCAATTCGGATGTGCGGTTTCTCTCTGACATTTCCTTACTCCACTCTTTACCAAGGGTTTTCCCTTCCTCCAACATCCTGCTATTTCTTGATCCTCCGTGTTGCGATTTTTATTGCCCATCTTTTCAGCGATAGTATTATTTTACCACTGTTTAGACACTATTCTAGTCAGAATAAACGACCTATTTACGCCAACCTCTGGCTTGCTTTTCAACTCTGGAAACGAGATTTGCGACGAATGATTTTTGTCTAGTACTAGCGTCGAAAATAAATTAGGCAAGCCCGATCTGTATCTACATATGCAGATACACTTGTACATGGAAGAAATTGAAACGGAAACCAACGTCTATTGAAGATATGAAGCAGTGCTCTTTAAATTTCTATTTTGCACAGCGTCATACGCTCTGCTTCACATTGACGACCACTGAAAACTTCCCTTGAATATAGTATCATAACCGGCCACGAATTTTATTTTTTTGAAAACATTTGTCAACACTTGCACGTACTTGTGTGGCGTGACCCTGATAAATCCGATTCAAGTTTGTTCCGCTGGTCAACAGTTTACGTAATACTAAATATAATTTGGAAAGCAACATTTTCTTTCGTGCTTAAATTGATTTTATATTTCTTGCCATTTTAACAATTTCATGTTTAGTTTAGATTATTCCTCAATTTTGAGAAAAAAGAAATGCATTTGAAAATTCAGCAAAGTTGTTAGTTTTGATTTCTTTGAAAATTATTTGACCCATCAATGATAATTTTGGGGAACGAGCCCCGCGTCATTGGCACACAAAAATAATTTGATTAGCCATGGGCGGCGCAGCACTGAAAAAGAGGGGGCAATAGCCCCCAGCCCCCTATGGTAGGCCGCCCATGTTAACTCATTGTGATTTTTTAAGTAGAGCCAACCGGTTCATTAAAACTGGAAGCGAACAATGACGAAAAATAACATGGCTTGCAGGTCCTCTAAATTGCCATATAGACTTGATGTCTTGTGGACAAATTCATTCATACCAACGTTTTTCTAAAATGATTCCTGAGTGGCTATACTACAATACAGGCCAAAGCCTTGCTATTTCAAATTTTCCAGTATATATTAAACCATTGCAGTTTTAGCTGAGACTCCGTCGGAAGAGTGGATGTTGGGGGTAACAAAATTTCAGTTTTTTTCCTTAGGCAAATCAAATCTCTTATGTTTTTCATACTTAGAAAAAAATTATTTTTACCTACGTCAACAAATGCTGAATGTTGTTGACCAAATGTACAAATACCCGCGAAACACACTGAAGGAGTATAGCCCTTGGTAGGAAGTACTCAAACTGTTGAGTCAGATAGAAACGACAAACAATACGATAACCTATCTAGTGAATGCCAATGAATTTCAGCTTTTGTTAAATTTACCCTCTGTCTATTCATGGTCCTGGTGCTATGAATCACGCACACAATTCAGAACTGCAAGTGGCGTAACTCATTGTCGTTACTCTTCATAGTTTAAAACATCCAATGAAATTATCCATTCATTTTCTATTACCCATTCATTGACATTACCTATCACATTCCTCTAATTGCACAATTCTTAAAAATTCATTGTAATTTTAATCAATTCAGAGGAATCATCTATTCATTATCATTATCTGTTCATTAGAATTTCATACAATCTCTGTAATTCCTCGAGCCGATTAATATATTCACCTGTTAGTCATTTACTCATCTAAAACGTGTCCACACTGCTACGGTACCAACTGTTATTATTTTGTTTTATGCACGCGGATACTGAATGTATAGAAAAAGATAAAAGTACATCTCGGCTTTAAAGTTGTCTATTTTTGTTTAGTAATGGGACTTTGTCAGTAGTAATGTAAATCTCTTCATTGAAATCGAGAGAACTGAACCAGTACTAAAACATTGTTTGAAAAAGTTCTTCATTCTCATCAGAATCAAGAATGTGACTATAGTTCTTCAAAATTGAGGGTCGCTTACATTTATAATTTTTGTCTCATAATCAGGGTATTGATTTTCAAAAGAAACGACAAGCAAAACTTAGATTTCCCCGCTTCATGGGACAACGTGAAGTGCTACTCTATGAGTCACCGGGTATGCCCTAGTTTCTTTTACATTGCTAACAATCTAACAGACTGCTGGTCAAAAGCTATCGGACATGTCTATACGAATTGATAAGCAAACTAATTCACAGTTGTTATTTTTGTGTTGAGTGTGTGCTAGTTTTCTTAAAAATTGTACATTCACCGTGAATGAGTACTTACTTGAATGTATTGATCAGAATGTTTCTGTTTAATAAAGGATTTTATATCAAGTATTATTGACAAGGGCTCAAAGTGCAGTTGACAACATTGACGTCTCCAGAACAAAGAACTATGAAAAAACAATAATACAGATTTTGACATTTTTCATCAGTTACTATGAAGTTAAGAAAACAGTGTGTATGTGGTCTGACATCTTTGCAGTACATCAGGCTTGAGCAGGGCCCTGTTCCAAGAAAACTGACTTAGACGAATCTTAAATTTCATTCAATTTCAAGATAAAACTTAAATTTGTCTTAAGCCCATTCCAGGAAAGAGATATTAAGTTCGACTTAAGTTTTTGGCATGTGGAAGTTTCAAACTTTGGAAGTTAAGGCAAATCTTAGACTTAAGTCAAAAATGAACTTAAGTCAGTTTCTTGGAACGGGACAAGGGTCGGATCCAGNCAAATGGAATCTGGGAGAGTTTTAGGGGGGAGGGGGCATGGCCCCTATGGCCCGGATCTAAATCAGCCACTGGTGTCCCAGGTCTGTTTCGCTGCACAACATTTGATGAAGTAAATCTGACCTTTTGAAGATGTAAACAGTGGGAAATAATTTCATTCAAACTTTTTCCAAAACAGCATTCTCGAACTGGGAATTCCGCCATTACACTACACCTCAACTTTTGTCTTCTTCAAATGATGAATTAGAAAAGTGAAATTTTCTTTAAAAATCGAGAGAACTTACCGGCCCAGTTTGACACGTCCTACAAAATACGCCTCCGTTCACTAAAGCAAAACTGAGGTTCTAAAAATTCTTCAAAACAGGGACGCATGCTTTTATTTTTAGCTATGACTAATCCGTCATCTCAACCCATGAATATCGCTCTGTATAGATTACATTCATCGAAACTGAAACCATGGGGAACCTTTCGTAGCGGCATGCGCATAGTTGCAAAAAGGCCGGGTTGGGACGGGTTGGAACGTACCCTTTAGCGGCAGTCGCGATGTCAAACAGTTTATGTTTGAGCAATGACTGCGATGACGACATCGTCACCTACCGTTTGGTTCAATATCCATAAACATCCGAAGTCAATATGAGCGGCTCTGACTTCGCTGTTTACATCGGCGCTCCTCTCGCACCGGAGTTAAGTCAAGGACCTTTTGTGACTGATTAGACTAGGTTTCTGTTTAACTGGGCCCACGTACTTATACGATGATGGGGACTACATCAATTTTGGCATTCTCAAAATGCCATTTTCATATTTTTTATTAGAGTGCCCCGCTTTCGAAATATTATTGTTATTATTATTTTTTTAAATTTAACCTTCATATCCCGATCCAGCCAGTATTTACACAAAACAAGAAATCGGTGCTGTAATTAAAAATGTTGTCTCTGCACATTCAACCATATCATCAGCATGTAGCAACATACAAATTTGGGGTCCATTCTCGTTTACATAAATACCGCTAGTTAAAGAGCTTTCTCTGTTTCCGGTCATTTTAGCCAATCATCTTTCATATGCTCCATTTTTTGTCTAATAAACCGATGTGAAGTTCTAAAAAGAAATGTCTTTCTTAGTTATTCAAAAGTGCAACAATCAATTCCAACCCTGTCTCCGTGTTAAAATATTTTGATAGACCTGAAAAAGATTAATACGTATTGTGGGTGGCTTTCCTACGATTTGTTATAAACTAATGTTTCACTAACTTTAGACAGGCGGGGCCTGGTTATTATTTCCTATAGGGTTGCGATTTTTAAAAACTTTTCTGCAAACCTTTAACTAAACCTTTAATTAAAATCTCAATGATTACATTTCCCGTTGTGATAACTTGAAAATAAAACTATCGGTTTCAAACTACCTAAAGTAACGCACTTTTAAGTGTTAAAACAATCGAGCCCCCAATTTGGCGAAGTAGGCAAAAGGTCCGCCTCAGAAAAACAAAAATTCCGGGAAAATGAGACAAAAGTCTATTAAAAAGGCAGAAAGTCAGCGAATGCACAATTCAAATCTTTGAACGTAACACGTTTTTTATTAGTAAAAGGTCCACATTCTCAGAAATTGTAGCACCCTTATATTTCAGGCTGGGTGCGCGCATGTATTGATATGACTATTCAAGTGGAGGTAGTCCTTATGCGTTCTGCGCATTGGAAACTTGACACCCCTTGTGTTTACTGTGAATTGTTGAATTGAGCACAGCATCGTGACCCAGGCAGTCGTTGCATAACTCGTGGTCACTCTTGCCTTCGGCAGAAAACTTGGCTATGTAATGATGCAACAACACACAGTAGACCCCCGATAACAAAAGAGTCCCAGTAAAAAGTTTTTAAAAGTTTTTACCAAAATATTTCCACCGGTTTATGAAATTATATATCCATTTATATATTCAAAATGAAGTAATACCAACAAAAAGTTTCACTCAAAATCTGCCCGAGCTTCAGAGATAATGACATCACACCCCAGTCATGACTTTAAAGACTTTATCTATTTATATTCAAAATAAAATAATATCACTCAAAACCTGACCAAGTTTCAAGTCCCGATTCCAAAGACTGTAAAGATGATTCTGATTCTCTGTATATTAATACCGCTATTATTGCATGTTCAAAGTGTTACGAATTTACAGAAAAAGTAATGGCAATGCTTAGGTCCGCATATCATGTACTAATAGAGACTTGAGCTATCCGTTTTTATTCAGCGAAAACGTACCACAGGAAGACACTGATGTAAACCATAGGCGGATTTAGGGGGTGGTCCAGGGGGCCCGGCCTCCCCTTGGCTGCCGCAAATAAAACAGCAAGAGCGTAGGGAAGTGTTGAGTTTATTAATTAACCCCGGTAATTAAAATTATACG
>NMRA01000098.1:0-41761 GCA_002633005.1 Phoronis australis | reverse complement strand
AGATATGCGTAGATGCAGATTTCTGAGTCAATTCAACCGGGAAGCCGACTTCATAAACTTCAAAATTTTCAGGCCTTGCCGTAGTAACCAGATTGCAAATAACGCGAGCTGGCACCACGGACATGGACGTCACCTGGCGTCACGCCGACGGCAACGTTGGAAGTTATTGTGTGACTTGTCAGACTCTAGGTGATCCTCCACGTGAAGCAGTTGCAGCCGCAACAGTCAATAGCAGCACCTGCCGTCATCTCACGCCTGGGGCAGTTTACGCCGTGTTCGTGACTACAATGCTGAGTGGATTTGAGAATGCCACGACTGGTCCTATGGAAAATAGGACAGGTAGACTTCATGTCTCACATATGATTAGTCGAATTGTCTTCACCATAACAAAGTCAACCCAGATGTCTATTGTCTGGGCGCTTTTACGGAAATAATTTCTTCAAGTCCATTTTTGTTTCAAAAAGGGCCCAGGAAGCTTTTTGGAAATCTGCGCCTTTTTCAAAACTTGGTTTTGTTGTTCTGTTGACGCAGCTTGATATCGTCGAAAGGAACGGCTCGCGATCAGTACATGGCGGTTGATTACCGTGTTGTAAGAAGGAAAAATCTGTTCAGTTTATGTCAATACTTAGAGTTCGTTGTGCAGAAGGATTTTCGTTAAAATATTTGATTTTGAATACGATTCGGCAGTTCGAGCTTACCACCATTTCAAAGAGAAATGGCAACCTTGGGTTGTCAAACTGAACCAAATGATATTTTGACCATTTCGCAGATGGTGTAAAACACCACAGGGGTACAAAGATAACAGTAAGTCACATGCCACCTGAGCACAGCAGAATCTTTTCGCTAGTTTAGAATGAAGCAGAGCTGTGTCTTGCGTGGTGATTGGAAAATGCAAAAACACTTCGCACGGGCTAGTAAAACCAGCACGATTTAATTTTGACGGTTGTTTGGGTGCCATTAAACAAATTTTAATTTGCTTAAAAGCGTCCCTTGTCAACGTGAAATAGCCAACCTACGAACAGAACGGTCCTTTCAAGGACCACAAAATTAAAGAAAGCAATGATAAATGTTGTTTTGGGTAATGCGTTCTAAACATCACCAGTCGCTTTTCATTCCTGATAAAACTTCCATGTTCTCTTTTTCCTTCTTTATCATCTCTAATGCGCACGTGGGCGCCTTCCAGTGATGGAGTTTCATAGGAAATTATCCGGCAGTATACAAAACAACGTAACATAAAGACTGACGTACACACGCCGTACAATTTTCGTTTATGCTCCTTGATGTTGGCGTGACTTAGCTTGATATTGGTGTGACTTAAGTTGACAATGCACCAAAACTGGACTGTTCCATTATCGCTTCTTGGCAGTAGAAAAAAAAAACAGTCCACAGAGATCGTATCATAAACACGATTGCACATTGCCTTTCTTCTCAGACTTTGCACGTTTGATTGGCAAGTGTAAATCATCTTTTTATACGATACCACTCTCAAATTACATTGACAAGTATTCGTGAAACAAATGGATTTACAGGGCTTGCAGCCGTTCAAAACTGTGAAATAATTTATTCTTCCGCAACGGAAATACGGGTTCGTTGGGACCACGCGGACGGAAATGTTGGTAACTACGCGGTCACGTGCACCTCCATCGGCAACAAGATCTCAGAAACGGTGGTGTCCAACGACGAAAGAAGCGGGAGTTGTTTAGGAGTGACACCTGGAGCCGAATATGAAGTGCACGTAACATCAATGCTTGGCGGATTTACAAACGTCTCTTCTCAGCCTTTGTTATCGAAGACACGTAAGGCAAACAATCTTAGTATAGCTTTCGAAACAATTGCAATTCCTAGCCTACTGTCATAAGCAAGCGTGCAGTGTTTATGTTGCATAAAAGTATATCAGAAACTCCGGTTTGCGAATGTATTACAAGCAGCTAGTGTAACATCTCTTGCAGATGGTTTGTGAAGCAGTACAACACGTGCACTCTGCATCAGATCTTCCTGTCTTACAGTACACATGTTTTACAAAATGGCATCCGCAGATCCTCTGTGCCAGAAGGTCTCTAAAAAGTTTCTACAAAAGTCTTCGGGCAAAACTATTTGCGTTGTAAGATGCGTGAACTTTTGTGCTCTTTGCCTCACTCCTTATTGACGCAGCAAATGTCCACACAGGTCTCGCTAAGGTTATCAATCTTCAAGTTGTCACTACAACGAAGACAAAAGTGTTTGTCTCGTGGTCACATGCTGCAGGCAATAGAGAAGGTTACAATCTTAGATGTGTTGCTCGTGGTCATACCGAAAAACGGCATCTTCCAAGCTCGGCGAGAAACGGAACCTGCTCTCTGTGCACGCCCGGGACGTTGTACAATGTTACAGTAGAAACAGTGCAACAAGGATATGATGCTGATGTCACGCCACCTTTGGAAGCCACAACAGGTTTTATTTACCCACTTTGCAGAAGAATTTTAATTTTGACATACCTTTTTGACCAGTGCCTTAGTTCATAGTCAGAGTTTGCTTCGAGAGCTATGTGACAGTAAGAGATTCTGCAGCAACTTGTACCGTGTCAGTAACAGGTGATACTAACTTTGAGAAAACACTGATTTCGTGACTGTACTGCAATAAGGCATCAGTCAAGTTGATTGGTTGTGAGCACCAATTTTCTCATCTTACGCCTATTAAAGAAGGGCAACGTGGCTTAGTGGTGGACCGTTTGCACACTAGTGTATGAGGTGGGCTGATGACTGAGGAGTTTGATATTGACGAAATATTGCGATTTACTCTCGGGCAAATCCCGGGTTTGACAAAACATTCTCATTTGCTCTTTTGTTGGAGCCACACGTTCCATAAAAAGGACCAGTCCGCGTCTCATTTTTTCTCCTTACCCAATCAACCTCTTTACCTTTGACTACAAAGGGATTGCAAATTTTAAACATCACCTCGAAAGCCACTTGTGTGAAATTGCAACCAATTTCTAAAATGCAGATTCTACGCGCTGATTTTTCAGAAACAGGTTCCAAACTTTTGTTAAACATTTTTGTTAGGAATGAAGCAGGAACTTCAAATTTAGAGACAGTCAGTTTTATGTGTTGAGCGGTTTTTTAATGTTAGCATTATCGCCGGCGTCCCAGCGGTTTTCCCGACGCTCGTTGCATCCAATAACGACCTAGTTGAGCTGATAAGATAATCTAATTGAGACTACGTTTTACGACTATGAACACAAGCACATTTACAATAAATGCTAAACATGTTCCTATTGGCATCTAAACACAACTCGAGGCGCTATTTCAAATTGAAAAACATGCGTTTTTTGGAATATATCCGTCAACCGCAAATTTGACCCTGCCAAAAACGCTGATCAACGGGGTTAAGAACCATGTAGCAACACCTGCAAAAGTGTTTGTTTGCAAAAAAATTATGCAGTTTTATACAAAGTTTCGAGTACCGAGCTCAAGTGAAAAAAAGAGAAAGCATTAGCTTAAGTTTGAGGCCTTTTTCAGGAGAATCACCATATACGACCGAGTTACGGATCTTAAAATGGAGGGAAGACATGTGAACCGTCCTCTTTCTTCTGAGATCCTGTTTCATGAAAAGTGATTTGTGTCTGACGTCACAAATTCTGTCGCACGGTGCACACAACTATTTAAGAAAAATACTTTAACCTCACTCCACCAAAAGTAGAAAAGACTGAGAATGTACTCATAACTGCTTGTTGCTGAAATAATTTGTATAAGCTGTTTTGATTCTAGGCCATGATGCATAAGTAACTACACGGCTAAACATTTATTCAGTAATTGTAAAGCGAGAAAAGACAACAACTTATTATTTAAAATGACTTATTCTTATTAAAATGACATAGGCAAAAAATTGAATTTTGGACCTCAAAAGCGAGGCCTCCTATATTAATATAGGAGGCCTCGCTGAAGGGAGGCCGGAGAGCGGGGCCTTCTATATTAATATAGGTGGCCCCGCCGNCAGGCTTTCTCTTCATAGTAAGAAAATACATGCATGCCAATTTTTACAATCATCTTAAAGAGCGGTTTGGTTGATAGAGAGGCGGATGCCAAAAAACAGTGAAAATGGTTATTAGGTGGCGCAAAATACCTTGACTCCTTCCGAAAACAGGAATATAGCAGCTCTCCGGCCTCCTTTCGGCCGGGCCCCCTATATTAATATAGGGGGCCTCGCTTTTGAGGTCTGAAATTCAATTTTTTTGCCTATGTCATTTTAATAAGAATAAGTCATTTTAAATAATAAGCTGTTAGACCAAATTTCTGACTAAAGTCACTTTTCACGAAAAAGACCCCTGAACTGAAAGTGTTTCTCAATCCAAACATAAAGGATAGTCAACTGTGTCAGTTTCTTGGCTCGTTAGCGACCGATTTTCGATCTTCTCAGTATTTATAGGCAAATTCTGTCCCACTTTAGTTCCTGAGTCTCCGAGAGATCTTCGACTTGATACGTCTATTCATTGGTTTGAAGTAAGATGGCAACCACCCTCAGTTGGCAGTCTCACGTCTTATGTAGTCAAATACTTCTCGCCTTCAAATCACTTTCCCGCTGTTCTTGTGGAGAAACATCCTCTAGCGGAGAGAGTTATTGTCGCAAGACTAGACCCTGGCAGCGAATTCGGTGTAATGGTGTACAGTAAGAGTTGCTGTCACGGTGGAGAATTTGCCTCGCTAAGCGAGCCTGCTGTGAAACACGGCAGGACGGGTAAGATTATCAATCTGTTTCCGGCATGTGTTAGTGTTCTATTTAATATTGTTTGCACTTCCTAAAGTTAGAAACAAACATTTGTACACATACAACCATGCTGTCAGACAAAGCGTATGCGTGTGTTACGAACAATGAAGTTCTACATAGACTTACTTCTGTTGCGTTAACGGAACCATTACCCATGACACATGCATGCGTCATGAACTATACCATTCTATTTTTACTTTCTATCCACCATAACGTTCGGTTTTTGGAACCAAACGCATTGTCAGATTGCATGGTTTTACGCATCCATGTGTCTTTGGCTTTACAGAATGGGCCAATAGCTTTGAGAAAAGAGGTCTTGCAGTCTAGATAAGAAATGGAGAAGATGACTTTTTTGGTGAAGCTTGCGTGAACACAGATACTCACTATGGTGCAAATGAATAAACACATTTGAATAGATTGACAATGGTTTTATGAGACTAACTACATATTCGTTAATTGCATGTATACATGACCGGGCGCCTTCCGTGACGCAAGACTTGCAAAACATTTTCGTTGAGAAATCTTGGCTTACATGTATAATGTATCGAGAATATTTGGTTTAGCCAACTGATACATTCTCCCACAAATCAACATTCGAGCCAAATCAACCAATCACGTCTAAGTGGAAGGAAGTTTACTAATGCGCGCAAGTGAGGTAACGAGCTCATTTGATCTGGGCACACTCGCAAGAAACTCCCTTTGCACAAAGCAGCCGTTAAGCGATTACCTAGTGAATTGTGAGTTGCCCATTCATTATATTTTTGCTCGTGATAGCTATAGCAAGAGCCAAAGAAGTGACTGTTATCGAAAGTACAGTGTCAACAATCAAAGCCACGTGGAAGCATGCAGAGGGAAATAAAGACCACTACATTCTATTGTGTGCTGTGGTAAATGTAGAAATATTCAACATGGCGTCGGGTGCTCGCGTTCTTGTATCAGGTTTGCAGACAACTGGCACGTGCGCTAACTTGTCCGCTGGGCTATTGTACGGGATATCAGTAACTACGTCGTATCGAGATTTATACAACATCAGTACAAAACTGATCACCGCAATAACAAGTGCGTTCCTGTTCGTCACCTTTTGTGCTGAACGACAAGTATGCCATTCAATTGCAAATTTTGTACATTTTTAACGTATATTTTCCATCCCGTTGTCCAGGCTCTACGAAAGATTTCGCCTGTTGTATCCTTGATGCCATGTCTCATTAAGTTGTGAATATGCGCATGAAGGACTAGGTTACAAACAACCCCGGGTTTTCCGATGAGCCGGAAACCATCCGAGAACCAATTACCATTACAACCTCTCGTAAGTGTTGTCTTGCGAGACTATTTTTATGGAAATGAGTATGATAATATGTCACCGTTACCCTAATAAAATATGGCACAGTTTTTATTATTTTTTCATTTCACTATCAAATAACAATTGCGTAATATTTGGAATTACTAATTTAAAGGTTTTTTATATGCTCACATTTGCTTTAAATGCATCAGTTGTTATGTTTTCTTATTTATAAACTGTCTCTTTTCCTGATTATACTTTTACACAAGTTCTTCAGGAAGTCACAAGGTGGCACTTGCTACAATTTGCGATTTATTGAGATAGCATCTTAAATATCTCTTATTGCTAGAACTCCGAATCTGAATATAGCTGCTGTATGATCTTTGTGCTCGGTTGCGCGAAACAATCCTAAGTAGGGACTTAACTAAGTTCCCTCAATCTACTGCGTATTTGTGGGGTTGTAAAAACACTGATTGTCCTTTCTTATGCTGTTTAAATCTCATTACTAAGTCAATTTTTGGCTTTGACCCTAAGGGAGAGTCAACTCTACGTTGAATTCTTAATGTTAATGAAAATAAGTAGGGATATTTTCATGCAACGCCCCTAATTTAAGGACTAAGTCCCTAATTATTATGATTCACTAAAGGGCTTTAGTATCGTTAAATGTCATTGGTAATCAAGAAAAAATGATAGAAAAACATCTGTGAGTAAAGAACGAAACAAATACGCAAAAGGTTTACGGGACTTTGTTGAGACTGTTTCATGGTGTGAGCATACAGATCGAGTGTGAACATACAGATCGGGTGTGAGCATACAGATCGGGTGTGAACATACAGATCGGGTGTGAACATACAGATCGGGTGTGAACATACAGATCGGGTGTGAACATACAGATCGGGTGTGAGCATACAGATCGAATTAAAGAAAATTGAAGCAAAAACATCTAAATCTTTCAAAACTAAAACATTTCAGATGATGTCCAAGCTGTGAAGCCGATACAGAAGCTGGCTTCACAACAGAAACCACAATCAGTGAATGAAAGTGATTCTTGAGTACCTTGGCGGAAACTTTCTATTTCGCTTTACTTCTTTTACAATTGGTAGGACCTTGTTTAGTCGCCCTTTTCTTCGTAACAGACCCTTATCCACCCTCCCACGTCTCTATCGCTACTGTGTTCAACGACGGGTTGACCGTAGAATGGACGCCACCTAAGGTTGGCTATTTTACGCACTACGTCATTGAGTATTCAACGAACGAAGTCACATCTTCGTGGTTGTCTGCCAAATTAAAGAAAGACGACAACAGAACGTTTACGATCAGCCGCCTTGCTCCAGGAACTGAATACCTCATCAATGTAATGTGCACAAGTGAATATCCTTCTGGATATAAAGAGAGCGTCAAACAAACCATTACTGTTACAACTGGTGGGTTTACGTTTATGTAGTTTGTAGAAGAGTCTTGAGCAAAGTTTAGGGGCCTCGGTCCAAAGACTCTGGTTTTGTTCATAAGGCTGATGTTACAAAGAATGGCAATTTTTATTCCATTCCGCTTTTCCCTATTCATTTTTGCGGCCCGTGCATGAAATGGTGAACGTAGGGCCATGTGGTTATTTATTCCCCGAGTTTCATGGCGGATTATAAATGAAGTAACATGGAACGGGAAGTCACTCGACGGGAATTCTAGGTAACATCAACCTAAGTTCAAGAGAATAAATGGGAGTGAAACAAAGGTGAACACAGAAGAGGAGAGAACGAAAGTCGCGACAATGGGGGAACAGACTAAGTATTGTAGAAGGCGGGGAAACAGTTTAGGGGAGGGAGGGGAAGAAGGCAAAAGCTATATCTCGAGAGAGAAGTGAAGAGATATGGAGAGAGGTTGAATGAAAGTGGGACATCTTTGATTTCCAGTTTGAACACGATATTGTTTCAAGACAGTGGTACGTCATCTTCACAAACTTTATATATTGAATCCATCTGAGAACTGTTTCTTCTTTTCAAATCAGTTGGTAGTCTCTGGTCTATTTGGGGCGATTGGGGTGGATGTTCAGTCACTTGCGGCAATGGTACTCAGCGTAGAAGTCGCCAGTGTTTGCCTCCAGGTGTTGCTAACGAGTCTTTCGCTACCCAGCTAGGAACGGATGAGAAATCATGCACCAAGGCTCCCTGTTCGGGTGAGATTTTACGCGAACGGCACACGCTATGGGCTTGTCGTGAACGAATTCGTCTATCTGTCTGAAAGCCCCATGCAACGCCATCTTTAAGAAACATGGTTTTGGTTCATGTGTGAGAACCTTTGATTAGGTTTTTAATATGGAGAGTAAGCGTTGCTAATTACACATAAAAACACTGCAGACCATGTGAAATTGATCGATGGCTTCAGCAGGACGTTTCAGCGCTGCTAAGCTATCTTATACTAATTTAAAATTTGCGATTTTGGTTTCAACTATAATTAGTGCAGTGTGAAAATTTTTAAGTCTTTCATCATGCTTACTGTTTCTTAATCGGATTTGTCCATATACACGAAAACTCCTATGCAAAAAAGTTCTACCCAAAAGTCTGGCATTTTTGTGCAGACTGTGCAAAACTGCATAGTTTCACTGTAGTAACAGATTCTTATTTCCTGACAGCATGACAAAGTGTACCTTCATTAGAGTATAGTGTACGTATACTTGTAACATGTGAGTGTGAGTATGTACGAGATTTTGTTAAATGTGAGGTGTACCGGTGGGTGTGCATACACATAAACAGTATTCTACGTCTATGGTAGAAGCTATTTCTTGTTACTTCTACGCAGTGGACTAGAAGAAACTTTAGATCTTTCAGGTGCATCTTCCCAGGAGAAACAGGAACACCAAGCTGAGTGGTGTCCAGAAATCGTAACTGTGTGCTCTTGATCAGCGCAATGGGTGCGGTCTTGTGACCTGAGCTCGAGAGATGCAATGCAAATGGCAACAGATTACGTGCCAGCTTTTCATCCCAATGGATGCATTGGCGGTCTGTTCAGTTGATTTTGTAAAAGTTGTAATTCCTGACCAAGTGGAAGTTATTTTTCAACGTAAAGGTAGATGTAAAGCATCGCCACCGTATCACAAGTGACGAACCACCATAAAGGTTAGTCACGTGTGCTAAGCACGATCCTCGCTACACTACAGAAATAAACACCAGCACAGACAATGTTGTGCGTGGCAGTAGGTTTCACGTGTTTAATGGAGAGCAACTGTTTTATACAATAGTATTCCACAAATGGGGCCCTTGGAGTAAGTGTACCGTCACGTGCGGGGACAAAGTCGGCCGCAGACAGCGAGTTTACTCTTGTGACATCAACTGCACCATCAAGGAAGACGTCATACAAATTGAGACTTGCGCGTCAGATATTCATTGCGTTGGTAAGGGTCTTTTTTGGAATCATTCACGGACAATATGATGAGTTTGCTCAACGTGAATAGTAATAAAAATGAATGAATGAAATCACATTTTGACATTTCCAAAAGAAAGACCGGCAAAATTAGTCAGTCGAAAAACAAACTATCATTGGTCAATACAGATTATATATCGTTACAGTACTTCTACATGTATATTTTAAAATTTCAACTGTTCTGACTGTGTTTGTGTCGCTGTCTTTTATATAGAGTAAACAGTTTGAAAATCAGATGTTAACGTTTTCAGGGAAATCAGGAACCATTTCAACGAACAAATTGGACATTATTTGGATAATTGTTTCCTGCCTCATAGTTTTCGTCACAATGATCTTAGCATGTTGCCTTGTCGTGGGTTTTTGCACACGCCACAGGAAGCGAACGTTTACAATTCTTTTGGATACCCATACGAGCGACACTCACACGGAAGAGGAGAAATTGTGCAGTGCCTTGGCTGTCGACAACCCTAATGGCATGGAGTGCAATGGTGGAGTCGAAAACAGGTGCATTGCAGATTTTCATACCGTCTTGTCACCCAGAAGAGAGGCATTACCCTCTTCAAAACAAGAGCTGAATATGATGGAAGAGTTATTTGACATAAACAAAGCCGGTGTGTCCATCGCTGCATCGCCTTTTTCAAGAGGAATATTCCCTTCGAAACAGGAGATCGCGATCAATGATCACGATGTAGAACAAACGAATCTGTTTATGATGAAACCTCGTTCCCGTGATCATGAATTGCATGAAACTGAAGCAAAAACCAATGGCGATAATGGAGGCACATCGCAAAAAGAAAGTGGTGCCGTGAAAGACATATTTTTGACTGCCTACACAAAAGGCAGGAACGACACTCTCGATCCTGAAAACGAAAGAAAAGAATCGAAAAATAGAGCAGTAAATTCAAGGATGATTGATAGTGTTACAAAGGTTGAGGAGGACACGTTATCCGCTAGTCTACATGTACCTCTTTCAAACAACGAGCTTGTACATCGAGATCAGTCAACAAATTCAGAACAAAACAAACTCGGCGTTAGTTACTGTGGTATTCCTCAAGCGGTGCACGGCTCTTTTCAAAAGGCTGTATTAAATTTGGAAGGCTCTGGAAGGAAGAAGCAAAATGAAGTTTCGTGCAACTTGCTGACTGCAAAAAGTGACGCAGGCCTACCTTGCTCGAAGCAGGAAAGAGGTTCTAAAAAAATGTCAAATGATGAAACATATTACGATAATCTAAGACAATCTCCACCTCACACGGTCGACACCCTAATTATAGACGTACAGGAAGCAGCAACTGTACCTCAAAAAATGGATTGTACATCTAAAAATGAACACAGTGGAGAAACAGGAACCTGTCATTTTTATGTGGCGACGCATGCTCCGACGTCTTCGGGAAACGTACAGGGTACACCATCAAAAATCACTCAACAGATGGTTCCTTCTCTCTTGTATTCTACTGAATGCAGTGATTCCATGAACAATGAATTTTGTAATCATAGAAAAATTACAGATTTACTCCAAAGCAATGAAGGTAGTCGACTTGAAACGAGCGCGCCTTCTCGATATCTATCGGTACATAGTGGTGTCATAGTCACCAATGACAAAGATTGCAAAGGAAGTGATCCACGTGAACTGAGTGCATCGTCAGAACTTTTCGATGAAACTGTTGCTGCACTAAACTCTCCATCCACCTGCAATGGTGAAGCGTCGATTGACGACACCAATATAAGTAATCCAATAAGTGAAGAAAGCGCACGCGTGAGTACTGAAAAAGCGAGTTTATCCAGGGTTGAATGCAAACACCAAGGAGAACTAGTCTCTCTACAGACTGACGATTGCACTGTAAACGTGCGAACTTTCTCAGCAAACACTGGATTGCTAGGGGAAGATAGGTTACGACTAGAAAAGCAAGGAACTTCTTCTGCAGACGAGGAACGCACAGAAGTGGGGAAACAGGACACTAAAGATTTGTCAGCATTGGCTGAAATGGCTATCGATGATTTAGAAACAGCGCTCGACAATGTCACAGTACATTCCCATGAGAGTGAAAACGTCATCAAAAAAACAAAAAGCTCAAGCGATGTCGATCACCCATGCCACAGAGTGGAAGGTGAGCGCGTTTTGCAAAGATCAGAAAAAAGCGACGCAACTAACGGTTCTCCTCGAGCAAAAGGAAATTTGTTGGAGAGAAGTTGTATTGGATCCACGTTGGAACATGCAGACAGCACAATGGTACTATTCTTAATTGTCACGTAATTGTTAGTATCTTAAAACAATACAGTACAAACGAACACCAGGTTTTAATAATGTTAAGGCGGAACCAACATAACTGACATATGACGATACAAATCAGAAATGCCATCATAGCCATATCGTTGATATAGTTGTTTTGTTGTTATTTTTAAACTGGATAAATTTCATCGCATACAATAAGAGCTCGTTGAACAGCGGTAGACAAACCTAGAAAGCATTGTGCATCATATCTGGGTTGGAGAAATTACAGAGTTAATGCACATAAGATGAAAGTCAAAAATAAACCTCAGTAACCACAACTGAAATGAAGTGATAAGGGAATGAGGACCAAGGGAGCGGGGGTTGGGGTAAATATGAAGGAGACGTAGGGACTTTATTCCAAACATAATTACATCTATCAAGCAGCAAAAGTTATTCAACGTACTTAAGAACCTACTAATAATTACAAAAAAGAAGTTGGCTTCCCAAAAGTGCTGTAAAACAAAAATCTTACTTCATTCCCAGCAGCGGAATATAAAGATTGATATGTATTACGTACATTCTTATTACAACCGAGTGCCCGGAAGAGCAACTACTTTTCAGTTACATTGATTCTACAATTTAGACTAAAACAGTCATACGACTGGGGTTGCGGGATCACATCTTGACCAGAACAATGCTATTTCATGCGTACAAGACAGTAAAACTTGGGCCAAGGTTAGTGTACGCTTACACACTTGAAAAGTTCTTAACACGGTTGATTCATGACGGCGACATCCCGTTGCTCCCAACTTGTTCGATTGTATAGCCTAACAACAAGTTGGGAAGTTTACCCCCCGTAGCCAATTAACTCCATTCTGGCGTTGATGGTTAGAGGGCCTGCGCTCTTTTGTTTGATAATTGCTCTAATCTCCGATCAGATCGTATCTAGCCTGACTGGGGTGGGCTGATCAAAATGAAAGTTAAGTTAAGCCAGATATTATCGCACGTTCGGCACCCCTCACGTCTGGAAAAGTTACTGAATAATAATAATAATTTCGTTGGGAAGTCAAAAAGTTGAGTGAAGATATTGAGAATACTTAACCATAGGAAACTGTTCGTCTCAGAACGGAACAAAAACCTTTTCATGTATCAAATGATTTTTCAATAGAGAAGCTCTTTTAAGAGTTAAAACTTGTTTAACACTTTAACAGTAAAAATGGTCATGCGAAGCTTCCATTTTGTGCACAGTTTGGGCCAATTGAAGCTTAAGTGTACAGACTAAAGTTGAGGAGAGAACACTTAAACGGGTTTATTAGTTTCTGACCACGTTGCCCAAAATATTTTATTCGTTGAATGATTCACGTTTGTGGAGCTCACTAGAAACAATAACAAGTCTCCTGGAAAATTCCATCATGTTGTCTTTCATTTCAATCTGAAAAGTAGATTATTTTAAAACTCCGTGGACCCGCACACCCTAAAGCCCCCACAACCCCCAACCCCCTTAACCCACAACCTACGACCGACAACCCCGTCGACCCACGACCTGCGGCAATAGATGTATGTTTGCGCTTTTTACATGGGCGGCGCAGCATTGAAAATAGTGTGGGGGGGGCTAAAGGCCCCTCAGCCCCCCTGTGTGTGCACCGTCTATAGACCATGTGCGACGTAGCACTGAAAAAAGTGGGGAGGGGGGCTATAGCCCCCCCCCAGTTCCCTACGGTGCGCCGCCCATGTTTACACATTTCATAATCACATTACGCCGCTCAGTGACTTTCCCATAAGACTTGCCTACACGTGAATCTGCTGTAGCTCAAGTCTAGTAGTTGAAAACAGAAAGTGGCGAAAGAACATGATCAGAATTAGCGGAGTGTAAGCGAGCTGTCGTTATCACGGAAATAGTTGCACGAGCGGCTGCCAATGTCCCTGTTCTACACTTAGGGAGAGAGTACGTTAACGTGAAGGCACCTAAATTAACACTTTTATTATTTTCTTTCTGTTGTATACTCGTTTACAATATATTCCATGTAACTGTGAGATACTTTTTAGTCAGTTTGTTTTTTTAAACTGTATTTACTGAAGAAATAACATATTCGTCGGTTCCTCACACACTCCTCAAAAAAACTTGAACTAGCCGTTCAATGAAGAGCAGGCGAGCTATTACACTCTACCGGGAACGATATTTCAGTAACGTTGGTAGGTCCTTCATTTAATTTGGTCGCTTTTATCTGTCTTTGGCTTTCAATCTTGCCGAATCGACTCTCTTAATTGCAATAAATACAAGGAAAGCCAGCCGAGCTCACGGCCAGACTCGTTGGTCCCGCAAGGCAGCGCATGTTCTGTCAGTTCAGACCGAGTCGAGTTTGTGTTAACTGGGTCGAGGGGGTTTCAGAAGAATCACTGAAAAGTGGTGTTCATATGTTGACTAAACGATGATTTTCTTGCTTTTAACTTGATTAAGGTCATGGTGCTGATCTCCCTTGATCATAAATGTTGATCCAAGCACCATACTGAGCAATTTATTCAAAGGTGCATAAATTAGACATGTAAACTTATTAACACGATGGAACATTAAACGAAATTGTAAAACTGTTATTCTGAACCATCATACGTCCTATATACATTTAAATTATAAAGAAACGTGGAAACTTTTGGTCGGTATCAAATGGTCATCGTAAGAGGTTGTAGATCAACATTCACAATTACCTATCTCGCTGATATCTTAATATTTTTCTTTAGATTGGTACAGCCGTTGACTCAGCAACTGACACGTTTCAGAATGGCACTAAACAAAACGTAAGTCATCACACAGACGTCTGTCATGGTAGTGACGTGGAAAAACTGACAGGAACGTCAAACTTACACCTTCCGACCAAAAGAGAGGAAGACGCATGCATGGAAGACGCACAACAAAGCCAGCTTGACGGCGAAGACCAGTGTAACGCGTCTTCTGAAAGTCAACGTGTAAATTCCAGTGACGCCAAGAGCACATATCGAAGCTACGCGTTGGATGGTGAAGGAGCGTTGACTAACCGCAACAACCCACTTAAGGACAAAGTTGAGAGTAAAGAAAAACTTGAGAAACGCAGAAGTTCAAAATTGTTTCAGTTTAAGCTCCACGGTAATGGAGGACTGAAACCAGACAAAAGACGATCTCTTTTAAATACAAATGTAATCAAGACTTCAATCACAAAAATGGCGCCGTCCGTTAAATCATCTGGCCAAGTCAGAAGCAGAGACCCGAGTGTCAACGAACGCAAGGGTGACGAAACTCATGGGGAACAAACAAAAACACATTTAATAGCAGGAAAAAATGTACACCGTGGGAAGTCATCGGGCAGAAAAATAAACCAAACAATAGGCAATGAAAATGAAGGTCAGGTGAACCCTAAACAGAACTCAAAACAAAGCTGTGTTGAACAAGTCTTGAGCACTACGAATCAGTTTACACCTGAGATGGTTTCTCGACCAGAGAGTGTAGAGAACATCGAGTTCAAAGCTATAGGTAAGAAATCGCTACACACCGACGCATCGTTCGGACGCTCCCTTGTTGACGAAGGTGCTAAGAGGAAGTTTATAGCCCAGCGAGAAGCACTGACCGGTCGCACGCCAACGGTTAAACATGTTCTTGAAGATTACGACTTCAACGTTGCTTCAAAGGAAGGACGACGAACGTCTAATTTGCGTGAAAAGCGACGCCCCTCTTTGAGAAGAAGAACAATGCTAGAAAACATGGTCATTCGTGGTCATGTTAACTACTCGTCCAGTACAAGCTCTGGTAAAAAAGATATTCATTGAAGGAGATCACTTAGCTACTGTATCAGGGAAACCACTAGAGAATTGATATACTGGGAAGATGAAAATTAAATAGACTTGGAAAACTGGTGATAAGATCGATATTCTGAAAAAAATAAAGCATGTTTGCAATACATGGGTACTGAAATTACATGGGATAAAGTCATCGTATTTCGTCAAACGTGAAGGATGGAACTAACAACCTTCTGAAGATCGTCGTCTGTAGTATTGAAAACCCTCCTGAATCTGTGTGTCCCAGTTCTACAGTGTGCGAGATTCGCCTTGTACAATTCTTCTTTGTGTAACCCCACAAGTAAAAATCAAATTATGCGAGATGCAGAGGCCGTTCACGAAGCATGCATCGTCCCATACGACGGTGGTGAAATGTTGGTCTACTGAACCAAACACGCACAGAGGAACAAAATGCTCCATCCGAAACATGTTACCATAACACCGTAAAAAACGAACATACCCTAATCGTAATATTATAAAATCACCATTAGTGTTGCCTGCTTAAAAACTGTCACGACATCAGTCAGCGATAAAAACGACACTAAAAGCCTGTTTTTAATACCACTAGTAGAGGGTCTAATTTATGCGTTATCAGCGCAGAAAAACAGTACAAACCCTATTAAGGTTTATAGCAACATAATCAATGATACGCACTGTTGGTAATCCCACTGCAATATGCTGTCTTATGATCAAACCTTCATCCACTGATTTGGTAAGTTTCTAGAGTTCAAACTCAAGAAGCATTTTATTTTTAAGGCAGGGCACTCAGTCGTCTTCGGGGCCTTTGAAGTACTACAGGCCAGATTGTTAACAATAAGCTGACTGACTTATTGCGTCCTGTGTCGCAAAGCCAATTTATAACTTCTCCGTTAAATCGTGTTCTTCATGCGCGCACCCAGCCTCCAATATGGGGGGAGGGGCTCGAATTCCTGACGTGGACTTTTTGCTTACAAAAGAGCGGGCGGACTAAAAAAAAAGAAAAAAAAAAAACGAAAAAAAAAAACGGGAGCACCTCTGTGAATTGCGCCTTTGCGTTTATTTAGTGGACTTTTGTCTCATTTTCTCGGACTTTTTGTCTCTCAGGGGCGGACCTTGGGTGCGCGCATGCTCATTGACGTAATGATTCAGAAGAAATTTTGTTATCGGCTATAAAACAGATTTGTGCACCAGAGACATTGCTGAAAATGATATTTCATACAATCCAGCTAGATCATACTTCATTTAGCGAACACTGGAGATCACAAAATCTTCTAGTTTTGTTAGCAAAGGTTAATTTCAGCACATAGTGGAAATTTCAGTTGCAACTGTACATGACCTACCATCTTTTAATGGTTGACCAGGGGTTAATAGGACACGCTATAGGAACACGGTTATCAGGCGCTAAAATCAACTTTTACGTGAGACGATAAAAGTTAGTGATTGTATGTTTACAGTAAGACAAGAATTACAAGAATGCGCATGGTTTCAGAACAAAATTCGTTGACCGAAAGAAAAGAACTTTTTTCGTTAGCAAGAGACAAGCATTTCATTTTTTAAAATTCAAAGTTCTACCCACATATATTTTTACAATCATTGATCAGGACAGAAACACGGATGACGATGAGCGCGAAAATAATGCAAGGACGCTTTAGTCATGTTGTTGCCTAGAGATACATCCACAGCTATGACGTTTTCTCGAATTGGCTATAAATTAGCGTGTCTAGGGTTTCTTCTTAAGGCTCCTGAGGCCGTTAACTCAGCTGTCGAAAATGACTTGATTTTTACATGGCATGTTGACAATTTCTTGTAACTTTAATAAATATACGTTAATAAAACAACAAAAATGGATCAATGAAAAAGTTTTCGGATAGAATAACGACCTTCGTCAACAGAAACAGAAATAAAGTAAAATCAAACATTATATGACAATTGACATCTGATATCAAGCGTAATGAACATGATATATTGTTGCGGAAAAAGTAAAGGATATAATTTAAGAAGTCTTCAATCCATCAGGTTCAATTAAGCTTATTTAGCCAAAACTGTTCTCTTTTGAATCTGTGAAGGGTACTGGGGTAATGGAGTTTCTCTATTATTTGTACAGAAAGATTTTGTAGATTATGTTTTTCGGAATTGAAATTATTACCTATAGTATCAGAAATGTTTTATGTATTATGTTAAATCTATGATTTCGAAACCGAGTTTGTAGATTATGTTGCGTTTGTCCTACATATTGAATGCAACATTTTCTACATGTTATTAAGTAAATGGTATTTTTGTTGGGGCATTCAGAATAATGTTTTATTTCGAAGTGTTCATTGGTTTGAGAAGACTGGAAGGAAGTATTGTCATTGATAAAGTTACACATTTTGCATCTAGATTTGTTACATTGTGTGTTGCCAATAGGTTTGTCAGTTTGGTTTTTAATGTCCAAATTTGCTCTAAATAATTTCGAAACACAACTGTATAATTTAGAGGATTTGAATCGCCTCTTTTAGTTTCAGATTTATTTTCTAAGTTATTGTAACTTGAAGGATGATAGCAAATACGTTCTATAAGCGCAACCAACGGGAGGCAACTACAATGACATCCCCGTGAGTGGCCAAGGCTGGACTACAGGAAATGAACTATAGCGACCCCACTTGAGTAACAAAAAAGACCGCAACATCCACTCAAACATTTTGTACGAGTTTTTGAGACTTTATGTTCCAATTACAAACGATGGTCTAACCGAAAACCCAAGCTATCTTTACAAGATATTAACTACAGCTATATCACGACCAAAAGCTTTGTCAGATACAAAATGATGTGCTGACAATCAGACGAATTTATAAAATCGATGATCAGACAGTGTCCAAACGCTTAATTTAAATTCTGCAGACATGCAACGACAAACAACATGTCTTAGAATAACTTTTATTGCAGGAAGGTCCTTGTCAATACTTCTGAACTCAAAAAAGCTGCACCCAAGCAAGAGATGGTTACCTGTCCTTTTTGAAATTCTTTCGTGGTTTCAATTTAAACTGGAAAGGACACAAAAGAGAATAGAACAGTTGCGCGTAATGTAAATGTATTACAGCAAAGATTTGAGGACTACAACATCAACAGTAGATGACAACCGTTACTTGAATAAATAGACTTGTGTTAGACTGAACATTAAAAACATAAAAAGTACAAAATTATCCATTCTCTAAGAGTATGTCACATCCTTCAGTTGAGACAGCAGGAATCATTTTAGATATAATAATAATATCAAAATATTAAATTACAGAAATAGGTTGAAATCTTTACCATTTCTCTTTACAATTTTATCACATCCTTCAATAAACTACATTTAGAAATTTTTCAGATATATCAAAATATAAACTAAGTAATTTAGTTAGAAATACAAATTGTAACACAATACAGACCAGGACTACAATGTAGACATAAAAAATTAGTAAGAAACCATTATGAACAATTAAACACATTTTATGAAAGACAAGTCATTGTAGTTTCAAGTCTTCGATCAAAGTCACTTCTTTTTCTGAAAAACAAAACAAAACAAAAGTCGGTTAAAACCTAGAAGTATAGTAAGTGCTTATTTTAGATGAAAACTATTCTGAGGACTATTTTGGTAGGAGAAAAGAAAATGTCTTGTTGGCACAGCAACATACTCTTACGCCATTAACACCAAGTACATAAAATTCATGTTTCATTGTCGTGACAAGGATGTCTATTTTACTAACTGTTCAAGACAGTAATTCACTGGTTATTTTGCACAAAAATAACTGCTAAAATTGCCATTGTTCCATTTTAGAGGCTCAATATCTTGTTATCATAGAATTCAAATTCTCCCAAGATGTTGTTTTATGACTGCAGTGCAGTACAGACTATGCAAAAAAAAAGTTTTGACTACTGAAAGTATTGTTTGGAAATTTTACAAAATAAAATTCCACTGGTCTCCAAAAACATTATGCCTTAAGTGGGTGGTCTTTTCCCACACTTGGCAAGTAATTTGCTAAAAGGTGGGTCAGGCTTGCCCGTTTAGCAGACTTTGAAAGGAGTTTTAAAATTTTCCTCCAAACTTCACATGGTTGTTGAGTCTTACAAAGCATTGTTTTGTTTCAGTGAACTGGATGCCGGGAAAGTCCTTTTCAGTATCTGTTAAAACACCAAAATCAGGTTTGGTATCCATTTAAATAAAACTACACATGAGGCTTCTAGCAGTGCTCAACTTATAGCAAGTGTTGTTCAGTACAATCCAACCATGAAACAACAAGCAGATTAATTTACCATTAGAAATCAAAATGTCATTAACTTCCTAACTCGCTTCGTAAAGTACCTAGTGCATCCCAACCCTTGCCATACCAGAGCAGAAATCGACATTCATCCTCGCATGAAGCATTCACGGCATTGGCAAAACATAGATCCCTTTTGACAGGGTTTGCACACCTTTCTAAAATTGGGACCAATCTCAAATGATCTCTAGGAGGCAAAAATCAGCTGTTAGCATTGAAACGAACATTTTGGGACAGGTTTGTTAAAGTTCATTCACCTATACCACAGTTTCAATATTTAGAACGCAAGAAGAGAAGAAACGTCATTTAAATAAACTATGGGAAAACATGGCAAAAATTTTGAGATCTTCAATTGTGTCTACCTGAATATAATAAAAATCAAAACTATAACTGAACACGGAACTTGCACTGAACTTGCACATGAGGCTGCATGGGTGTCGCGTGTAGTCATCAAATACTGCACTTGCATAGAGGCGGAGTTGCATGGCTAAGATGCAACCTCGTGGTGAGGATTTCGGCAGGCCATGATTTATAATTTGTCTTTACAAATTACACCCCACTTACCTGGGTCACCTGTAACCAGCATGTTTTCACTGGTGGATCACATGATTGATAACACAGCTATCGCAGGAGATTAATTAATATTCAATCCCAGGTTCTAGGAAGGTGAAAAACTAACCTTTCTTGAGATGTGGCTGTCATTAGGCATGTGATCCATCAGCGACCTGTCAAAGTCCTAATGATGAGGAGGGCACTTAGCCATACAACTCCCTTAAGCGAAGTATTAGATTCACTATCAAGACACGTACAACTGCATTTAAGTAAACATCCTAAAAATCTCACCTTCTTTCCTTTTTTCTTTTTCTTGGTTATTTTGCCAGATCCTAGTTTACATATTGCCTCAAAGGTGGTGCTGTTCATGCGATGAGTTGTTCTCACTTTAATGCCGGGTAGTTTGGCTGAAAGCACGTAACACAAAAAATTCATTTATCTGATAAAAACAATGAAATCATGGTATGTATTCAATGCGCGCACCCAGGGGTGGCTCGGGGGGCTCGAATGAGTCCCCCATTTGCAAAGTGGGCAAAAAAGTCCGCCCCTGAGAGACAAAGTCCGAGAAAATGGGACAAAAGTTCACTAAATAAGTGCAAATGCGCAATTCACAGTGGTGCTGTTTTTTTAGTCGGCCTGCTCTTTTTGTTAGCAAAAGGATCACAACTTTAAGAATTCGATGCCCCCCAAATTGAAGGCTGGGTAGCGCATGTATGTAAAAGGTGTTGACCAGTAAATTTCTCAAACATTTAAACACACCTTCCTTTCCTCATCACCTCTGTCAGTAATGGCTTCCATCAACCTAGGTTTGCATAAGTATGCCTTACCATATTTTTGAACTGCTTATATGCACTGTAATGTGGTGGTTTATCTTTGTGACACTCAATCCGGTTAGTGAACTAACCTTCCTTTCTCTCCTCCAGGGACTCCATAATTTCTCTGCCTCCCAGGTCGCCAATAAGGTTCAGTTCAAGGTCAAGCTCTCTTAAGCAGGAGGAATTTGCAATTAGCCTGAAAAAGTTGTAAAATTTTCATTGTTGAAATGGTAACTGAATAAGATGGACGCCCTCACTTCATACAACTTGACACTGCCCTTGGGCTTGGTCCATATTTGTATGATGTTGCCCTACAAAACTAACCAATATACCGAACCTTTTCATTGAATGCCAACGGGTCACTGCATTACTTTTTGCTCAAAAGCAATGAGCATGATAGTACAAAATCCGATATAGTGTGTATCTAAATGCTAATTTCTAACCTGTTCAAAAAGACACCATAAAAATGCAATAAACATTCCAAATAATATGTGGACAAGACTCAAGACAAATTTTATGTGGTAGTGGTAGAAGACAAACGCACCTATTTTGGGAAGCAAGCCCCAATGGTGTTGGAACGTACCTTTTGAACATTCTCATGCAGACAAGGGGAGCAAAGTTTGCTCCTCTTCCAAAGGCATCCATACCATTATCCTCAAGATGGAGTACGTGTAGCCAAGGGCCAGGTTCGGGAGGGGGAGGAGGTTCTTTCTTCTTCTTCTTTTTTTTCTTACCTGGAAAATTCAGATTCAAATGTCTTGAGCGCATCCCCCAGCAAAATCAAAAAAAGTGGAGAATGAATAAGGCATTCAAAACACTTGAGACTTAACCCAGTCTGTTTAATGAGAGTATACAACAATTCATGCCATATGTTAGAAAGAAATTACAGGTTTTACCATCCTACATTATTTTTATTAGTTAAGCAACAAGGCTACTTGAATTCAAATTACTAGTAAGTCTGCCATTTAGCTTTTTTCAAACACCAGCTGTGTGTACCTTGCATTGTCTAACAAATTCCAAAAACACTGAGACAAAAAGGTTAGTGAGCAAGATTTATCCATCAAGTCTTGCGGACAGTCATCTCCTAACAGACAGAAAGATCACATATCAATGACAACATGCTGTTTGAAAATCAAGAACATGCAGATGACAGGGTGCAGTGAAAGTTTGGAAGGATGTAAATTACACAGAACTAGTTATACCTTTCTTTTTTGTTTTTTCTGGTGATTTTTCAGGTTCCTCGACAGGTGCCTCCAGAAATCGATCTGAAAATAAGGGATCAAGGTTACCAATATCAAAATCAAAACATTTAGATATTATTCTAACCGACTATCAATTCATGAATCCAATGAAGTAAATTTGAATATTCCCACAAGGGAGATTTGACTTTGTTGGCAACCAATAGAGGGAGTAATAACTCTAGCTTTCTTTGCCACTGCAGGTTTTCTAAATTACCCATAGACCTAAGAAAACCTCGGAATGATTGATCATGTGCTTTCGTTATTATGCATGGTGACATCTCACGAAGACTTCTGAGATCTTGCCTTTTGGCAAGTTTCTTGCATCTGTGAATACAGCCCAGGTATTGGACAGGACTTTGAATGTGTGGCGACTGTCTCCTTCACATTACCTAGCTGGCAGAGAATGGTCCTGAAGAGCAACTCACAGGTCTAGTTAATGATATTTGAAGTATTCATAAATTAAATCATTACAAGAATAACAATAATAACACCATTAATGATATAATGCTATTATTATTGTTACTTCTATTATTGTTATTGTTATCATATATGATGTAATTGTTATTATTATGTTATTGTTATTATGTTATCATTATTATTATGCTATTATTATTACGTTTTTATTTATTATTTTTATCATTGTCATTAGTATTATGCTAAATACTTGATATTACTAAATATTAGATAAGGTTTACAGTGAACATATGTTGGAGATCAGAAACACAGTTCAGGGAAAGACTTCTAAGAACAATGAGTGCATTGGGAAGCAGATTTGAGGAAAGAAAACGCAAAGAAAGAGGACGTGATGGAACTTTCATGAAATCATCCCATTTTGTAATAATTTAACAAAATGTTAGACACTTTTCTAAACTGTTTGTTTTTAAGTTGCACAATGAAGCAAATGACATTGAATCTAGATTAAAGTTTAGTATGTAACTAACGTATCAGAGTAGTCAAGGGAAGCAAACTTTTTAAAATAAAGCTCGTAACATTGCGTACTGCACATCTAATATTTTCTAAAACTCTGACACTAAATCTCAGCTACGCCGGTGATAAATGAATGAATGCAAATTTGGAAAATTAGAAAATCTGAAAACTATAATACTATCAAACAGCTAAATGTGACAGTAGCAGAAACAGATTAAAGCAGAAACACTTGACAGGTCATGAAACTATTTGACAGATAAGTTCTGATCATAAAGATAGTGTTACCTCCAGTTCTCCTCGGGTTTTCTTTAACACAACAGACATTTACATGTTATTACACACAAAGAGTCAACATTACACTTGGGTAATAAAATAATCCTTGGACAACAAAGTTCTGTGAATTTGTTCTTCAGGAATGCAATCTTTGGGATTTTTTAATGTTTAATGTTTTTAAACTCTGCTGCACAAGATATTTCCGTTAATAGCAAAAAATTAAATGTTTTCAAATCTTGATTCTTAACAAAAACACTTATTGATTGTTACATTGTTGACACAAAGGAAACTTAAGTAGAAGTTAACAAAAGTAACAACGTAAAACAAACTGCACGGGTGCATTTTGGAAATCAACTGTTAATACACATGAATAAAAACCTGTTGCCCACATGAAACTGAGTGAAATGCTTATGTGATGAAGTGCATTGAGAAACACAAAGTTAAATCCCTCCTCTTCCTTACACCGTATTATAAAATGCAACAATGTAACTTGACTATGTAAACCCTTTGATTCCACACACCATAATCAAACAATCGCTAGAAATCTACACATACATAGTCAATGGCACAATGACCTTCTAGAAAAGTCTTACCCAAATTTGGATCAAGCTTTCGAATGATTACTGTATTTTCCCAGAGCCTGTTCTATTGGCTTTTAAATTGTCAAACTGTTTATGGCAAAATTGAACAAAAGAAGGGGCAAACTTCTCGTTAAATTGAGTAAATAGGTTTCAAACTCCAATGTGAATGTTTCCAAATCTTAGAAGGATACTAAACACTATTTCAGTGACTTCAACCAATCCTTGGTGTGTCCCCTACAAATGCATCACTGGTACCTCAATTGAGTTATGGTAATAAAAGCAAGATTCATCACTCACTACACTGTGTCACATAACAGAAACTATTATTTTCGGTGGGTGGTCTTTCCACAAAGCTGTCATGTGACTAACACATTGGTCATGTTTGCCAGTTTGGCAGACTTTGTAAGAAGTTTTCAAATTCGCTCTAAACATTTGCAGGTTCACAAGGGTTAGAGACAGGGCTTGGAATGATCCGTGACAAAAAAGATTTTTACTGCCCTAACTACACATTTCAATCAAAACCATACCTCAACAGATCGAAAGTAAACATATCACAAGATGCCCTCTTACTGTGTCGTGTTGGCAAAACTCACTCATCTTAAGCAGTACCTGACATCTATTTCAGCAACAACAATGAAGGCAATTAGATGCAACAAAAGATATTTTTTAAAATTAAATAATAATTTAGATAATGATGAAAAATTTGCAGTATGAGTGGCAGTAGCTTATTTTTGATTTGCTGCAGGGAGACCTATGAAATTATTTTCAATTCTTGTAATTACGATACAAAATTACGGCGGCACATAGAAAATCGCACTCAGAAGGTCAGGCCTAGCACTAGCAGCCAACGGCAACGGGCGTGCATGAGGGATCAAACAGAAGAACTTCATACATCACTCACATGCCACGATTCCAATCCAACGAATAAACGGTAACAGTTGAATTTCTTTTCAGGAAGCGTTATTTCTAGTGTTTTATCGCTTTCAGTCGGTCCTCCGACTCCAGCTTAGTCCAAGGCGACTTGGCCAAGCACTCCATAATTGTTCCTCTCTCAAAGTTAATACAGAGCAAAAACCTGGACTTAATGTTGTTTGTTAAGACAGTTGCCGTTTCTTTTATCCAATTTTTCCACGAAATATTCTGTCTACTCCACGCTCCCCGCATTTTGACCGTAGAATCGCACTATTTGTCACCGCGACTTTATACCAAATGCAGACGCCACTGATGAACCACGCTATCCCAGCCACAGGCGCTTGAATTTATTTGTTCCTCGATTGCCACTGACGTCACTCACTACTAAGAAAACATGTTTCTTATTATGTGGTAATGAGTCATCGGGAAATTTGAGCACCTGTGATCTGCAAGTACAGTTTTCGTTCTTCCGAAACACGAAGAGCAGTTTCCGCTTTTCGAGTCCTCGGCAACGCCGCGGTGAGAAACCAATTTGCCGCGATAATTTTATGGCAAATCCGATTTTTTTCCGCGGAAATATAACAAAAATACGCGGAGGGGATAAAAGAAAAAAGCCAATACCCGCGTTTCCGCGGAAAATTCCAAGCCTTGCAGAGAGCATCACTTTCTTTTAGAGATCTGAATGGGAAAGGGATTGCTAATATCTATTAAAATGCCCAAAACTGGCTTTTGTATCATTTTCAATTGCCAGAAATAAAATTTTTACTCACTTCTTCTGTCAGCTTCCTTCTGCTCTTCCTCTAACTTTTTCCGTTCTTCCTCTTGCGCTCGTTCAAACGCCTCAAGTTCTGCCTGTTCAGCGCACAGTTTGATCAACTCTTGTGCACCCTCACAACCAAGGTCGTTTCCATCCAAGTACAATTCTCTAAACAACAAGCGAGCAGGTTGCTAAGGCCACCCCACAAATAACAATTACAGCAAGATTGTGTTTAATAGATTCCCTTTGTTGGATAACACAGGAGGCCACCCAGGGCGTGCAAAACGAACTTCTTCAGCCTTGTCTTGAGCCAACATGAACCATCACCCCTCCAAAGCCAAAAAGCCACTTCAACACATTCATCGCAAGGAAAAGCTGAGACCAATTGTATGCTGCCAAATCAAGAATGTAGTTTTCACCTAAAGATAAAGGTTAATAGAACCTTAAATGAATGGCAATTTGTGTGTCTGTGATGATAACATGAGGAGCCTCTCAGGCAGTCACAAGCACCAGCACTGAACGTCCTACATGCCCACCAAATGTGAGTTGCTCCATCATATTGGCAAATGACCTTACCTCAAAGTCGTTGTGGCAACAAGGTGTCCAAGGATAGAACCACTCTCTGTTGTTAGGTTGCAATAGTTCAGGCTAAGAGACAAAATGGTTGTAGAGCCTTCCAAACCCAAGCACAGGTTGTTGACACCATCATCACCAAACCTAGAAAACACAGGAGAGGTGTCCTGCATTTTTAGAACCAATTTGACACTCGTTACTCAGTGGTTCTCAAAATCTAAGGATTCCTGCAAGTTTCTTTGAACAGTGAGTATGGTGCAGACCAGAGCCAGAGCAAATGCCTAGCTGCCTTACTAGGACCTTACAGGGAGCACATCGTCTCATCTGTTCCAGTTGCTCACTCAGGACAATACCAGAGCAGCAAACTAGTGTCTGTGGAGTCTAGTATTGACTAAAGCTTACTACTGAACTTAGCTAGTGGTCAACTGGAGTGATTCATCATGAGGACAAATCTTGGGTCTGCAAGCTGTTATTAATCAAGATTCTACCAGTATTCAACGTTAGTTGGATTGCTTCCCCTAAGTCTGCCACCTCATCTGTCTGTCAAACTACCATCAAAGCATGGAGTATCCTGAAAAACTTTATCAAGGAGTATAGTTTGATGACTGTGATATTAAAATTTCTGCCATGTTGAATCCATATGAACTTTACTAGTCGATATGCAAAAGAAGACTGAAAAATCTTCGACCAAATTTGCAAGTTGCCAAAACAGAAATTAATTTTGCACTGGTGGACTATTATGGGTCATTTAATTACCCGATTTTTTTCCTCTTTTTACTGTTATACCCATAGACACAAAGGTATATGTGTGTATGTGTAGGTGAATGTGACTGTATTTTAAGGGCTATTATTTGTAATGCTACCATACACTAATGAAACTTTATAAGTCAATATAATTTGCTTTACAACCTTTAGAAAACACTGCAGTAAAGCAATTAGCAATTTGTGTCAGCTACGTTTTCTTTAACATGAAAACTTTTTTAGTGATGAGTAAAAGCATGAATAATACTTACTCATTGTAATCCAGGATGAGATGTGTAAGAGTGAAACAGAATGGGATGGATCTGTAAAATGAAGAGTTCATAAACTCACATACTGATTTTCACCTTGTTCAATTCATTGCAGATCTCTTCAAGCTTGGAGTATGGTAATTATCCAGTTATTTCACAAGAAAATAATTGACAAAATTGTCATTTTTCGTTTTTCATGGCTCAGGGCTTGGAATGACCAATGACAAAAAATGCGGAAACTTTGAAACTTTTGCGGCCCAAATCATCGCCCGATAACCAGCCTAGAACTGGTCAATGTGAACCTTTCCCCAACAAAAATCGGGACTAAAAAAAAAAAAAAAAAGGTTACCATCAGTAGCATGCATCTGCGTCCTTTTAGCTCGCCCGTCTACTCCCAACCCACACATTTTTGGCAATAACACGAGACGCCATTGAAAATCACACCACGCTATCCCAGATGCCCCGGCAATGTTGCCAATTTACGTTCCTCCGAACATAATGAGCAACTTCCGCTTTTCGAGGTGAACGTCGTCTGCAACGCCGCGGTAAGAAAGGAATTTGCCGCGGAAATTTTATATCAAATCCGATTTTTTTTACGTGGAAATATTATAAAAAAAGTGGAAAGCACATTTGAAAAAAGCGGAAATCCGCGTTTCCGCGGAAAATTACAAGCCCTGATGGCTGCATACATTACTGCACAAAAGGTCAATTGTGTTATGAACATACGAGACAATGAATGAACAAATGATACCTTGCAAGTCTATTCAGGGATTCCGCTTCGATCAGGCAATCCATCAGTTCTAGTTTCTGAAGTGGGTAAAACTGCTTCTCCAAAAATAGACCCTGGAAGAAAGAGTAGCTAAATCGTTGAGGTGAATGAACTATGGCCTATGTATGGCATTGTGAAGAGCAGCTTATTAACTTATTTTCTCCAGACCACAGTCATTTTATACATCCTTGCAGAGTAGAGAAATGCATAGTCAACAAGTTCGTGCATAACAGAAACCAAGCAGAGTCTTTGTGACAGACACATCAAAGGAACATTCTTGTAACTTAGCAACTCTTGTTTGCAACCGATCTGATGATGCAAAACTTGGAGAATATGTGACCTTGAACCAATCACATTGAAATATACTATTTCACTCACAATGTATGGAATATGTGAGTGGACTCCTATACAGAAGTGCCTTTCCAGTTGCCAACTCTTTAGCCATGTTAACATTTTTATTAATAACCACATGCAACACCACTTTAAAAAGTTTTAAGGCGACAGAAGTTTGTGATTGTTATGTTACATGATATACATTTTTTATTGAATGACTTCATTTATCTGCACTTTAGACCTAACCTAACCAGCATTGCTTAAATGTCTTTATCTTAGTTACAATGTGTCTTAGATTATGGTACTTTGTAAGCATCTAACATAATGACAACACCAAAAATAGTATCGAGACTGGCCAAACGTCCTAAAAGCAGAAGCATACTCACCAAACAGGCAATTTCCGTGTGAATGAGTGGCAAGTCCCAAACATAGAGCTCTTTTATTGCGGTGTATCTCTCCTGTCGAACAGCGTTTAACAAGGGTTCCAGTTTCACTTGTGGGTCATCCTCTTTCTCGACTTGCACGGTTTCAATTATGAACTAAAATCAGGTAAGTTGTAACAAATAGAGTTTACATCGTAACATAATAGATCCTGCAAGCCTCAACAAACTTTATCATTAAGAAACTAGATTTATGTTTCATAGCCCTCGCTCACCTGCAGGAAAAGGTGACTGTGGCTTCTGAGAGGGGATTGTTTTTGTGGCGAAGGGAAATTCTAACCTCTCTATCACAATCAGTAGCAACCCCCACTCCTGTTGCAACCCTCATAAGCTCTGGCTCAGGGGCCAAAACTATCATTTTGCGCTCTTTCAAGATGTCTCCTGTGTGAGTTACAAGCGAATTTTCAATCACTTGAATAGAATTTTTGGGCCTTGTGAGGGGAGTTTTGTGTGATTTTTTAATGTTTTTCAAAGAGAAATGTGGTTAATATTCGGCCCCAAAACTTCATAACATGACATTTATTCTTGGTACATAACATGACATTCATTCTTGGCACATAACAGGGCATTCATTCTTGGCACATGACATGACATTCATTCTTGGCACATAACATGACATTCATTCTTGGCACATAACATGACATTCATTCTTGGCACATAACATGACACACATTGACCATGCAGTTGATCCAGCTACAGCAGAACCACTTATGCAGTTAGACAACATTCATTCTTGGCATATAACATGACACATATTGACTACTGACAGCTGAGCCAGCTAGGGTAGAACCAACTATGTAGCTAAACAACATTCTTGGCACATAACATGACACACACTGACTAGTTGAGCCAGACAAAAGAACCAACTATGCAGGTAGACAACATTCATTCTTGGTACTTAACTTGACACACATTAACTAGCTGAAGCCAGCTACAGCAGAACCACCTATGCAGTTAGACAACACTCATGAAGACTCTTGGACATCTGGTTTCAACTTGTGAAAAACTGTTGCAGAAACTCAATTAGAACAATTAGACGTATTTGCAAATAAATGATAGATAATGTTACATACCCTAACGAGTAAATTTTCATTCTCAATACATCTCAGCATATCTTGCTTGATCTTTGCACTCACGACAGAGTTTGCAGCAGCACAATTCCTCTCATAGCAGTTCTTGAGTGACTTTACAATTGCTTCAGGAGATCCCGGTCCAGTTACCTTCTTTTTTTTCTTTCCTTTGCCTTTCTTGCCTCCTTTTTTCTTGGCTGGCATGGTGTTGTTAGCTTCTGATGTCCTGCATAAGGACAAGCATAAACCATGTTATGGTTTGGTGTAAAACAGGAATAAGTTGATGGCCTTGAAGGTCACGTATAAGAGAAATGTCAAAATATGTCTAGCTTTATAGAATCATACAACAAGCCTTAGTACAGTGCTTATACCGTATTTATAGTTTAACACCAACTTGGTGTTACCAAGACTGGGTAAACAGGCCGAATAAAATCTAACAGGAAATTAATATCATTAAAAACTTAAACACTCTTCCTAGGGTAAATGAAATTAGTTACCATAATTGCTAAAATTGACGTTCTACCTTATTTTGCTGATAAAGTTTGGATCAATCATATGCATTGACTCCTAGCACCAAGAAATAGAGCATCAACAATTTGTCAGTTTTTTCAATCAATTTTTTTTCTTCTTTCACAAGGTTGAGTACACGTCATAACAAATTCAATTTTTTTTTTCACTTTGAGTAAACAAAATTTGCTTCGATGAATTGCTGTCATCTTCCAAAAGATGTCAGAAAAAGTTTGAAAATTGCACATGCATGTGTCATGAGCGTACTGTTTTCAAGTCGACAGTCTTTTCTTTGTTACTAAACGCGGAGTATCGTGAAAGAAAATGACATTTATCTTGCTGTTTTTCACTTTTAAAATCCATGACACTTTGATGAGCAGAACTATCCAGACAATGTGAAATTTCGTAGTCTACGTGAACTTAACACACAGGGGTTCCTAACTGCATTTTGACATTAGTCTTCGTCATACAGTGCTACCTGGCTGGCTATGGTTGACTTAAGGAAGAATGCCAATTTGGTAATAGTCGAATCATTGGGTACCTAATTTAAAATTGATTTGATAACCAGTAGCTACCCCTGAATAACGGGCGTTATTCACACTGCGGGTAACTGCAGGGTTCTCAAATCTGGGCCCCATATATTCGACTACTACTGCAAATTTTGGTAACACAAAGTTTTATTTCGCTTACATTTTACGAGGATGAGATTCTCTCTCAATTATAGCCTAGTCAAGTTTGGACATTTCTCTGCTGCTTTTAAGCTGAGAAATATGTGATCACAGGTGTCATCATTGAAACCATCTATTGGCACTGCTCACGATTTTAACCACCTAAACCACCCGGACCAACTTCACACCGAAGCCTTCACAGATAGACAGCAGGTACTAACTCTTAACAGACTACACATTTACAACATAAATAACTTAAAATTTAACTTACCTCTCACAATTTTTCCATGGCGTCTCTGTGACCTGATTAGCTCACGTTGTGTGACTGGGTTGGCTGACTGATTTTGTTGATAACACCAAATCAGAAATGGGCTAGGTTACACAAGTCTTAACTCGTACTTTCGTAGATGCGATGTTTTGATGACAATAATGCCTGTTAAGTCCTCAGAAAGATAACAACGCCTCAAGAGCTAGCATGGAACACGGTCTAATAGTTATGCGAACGCCCGGAAGGACAGTTGGAAACCCTCAATTAATTGGTGTTTCTCGTACACTTCACTTCCATCTTGTTTATGACAACAGTAGAAGTGGCGATAATGACGATCACTAACTAATTGCATAATAACGATTTGCGAACACAACGTGTGTATTCTAGATAATTATTCGAAAGCTTCAACTAATTGACATGTAAAACAAATTGTAAGAAATTTCATCTCATTATACAATTTTTGAATCTTTAGCTACTGCACCGCAATGATTATAACGAAATAATAAATCTACCCAACTTGTCTGCTTTTACGTTGATTTTGTCGCGCATCCGTTCAAACGCAAAAACGCAAAATGCCAAAGAAGGGAGGAGGCGACAAGGGTGGTGCAAAGGGGGGTCCAAAGGGGAAAGGAGGCAAAGGAGATAGTGGAGAATCCTCACAACCTAAGCAAGCGAAAGGTGGCACTGCTGTGAAGGTGAATTGTCTGCTTTGACATTCAGGCGAATTAAAACCATCTCAGTCTCACTCACAGTGTGCTCACACAGTACTCACACTAATCTGGTTGACAGTGAAAGTCAGTGACCACCGTCTTTAGCTGGCCCTAGTAGAGACGGTGAAGCTCTCATAGGCGGAAGCTTTTCGGTGAATTATTCCTTGCACTGACTAAAACATCAAAGTCACGTTATTAGCACAGGCGTCCTCAGCTTCTGATCGCCGTGGATATCATCTGATCATCAGAAGCTGAGGAGTGCTGTGGTTAGGTTATAACTACCGTTTGTGCATAGAGGGACACCTTACGGAGGCCATCAATGTCTTTAATTCGACCTCCCATCTTGAGCAAATACTCATGTAATCAAACTTTTGTAGAGCCGTCCTTCGATCAATTGCCCAAATTGGCATCTGGCCATTTTTCAACACTGTGTGCACCAAAACAGAAGTGGGTGTGGTAAAATGCCTGGGTCAGTTGCTGATGAACGCATTTATCTAAGATGCCATGTAGTATACCAATTGTGTGTACTACGAAAGATTGTTTGTATTTATATTGAGGTAGTTTTATTTTTGTTCGGGAGGGATCTTGACAGATGCTACAGTGTGAGATGTGTTGACACAAGAGCGGCCAAACCTGACGTGGCCTAGCTGGTATTGTGTAAGTCACTGAAAGGGATTGCTATGAACCCCCATCGACCCCCACACCCCAGAACTCCCTGGGCAAAGTCTACACAAGCCCGACTAGATCTGAACATAGGACAAGCACTGACTTGCAGGACAAATGAGTTGGGCGTGAGTTGCAGATGATATTTAGCAAATGAAAACTGAGACAGAACTGTCATATAATTAACAGTCCTGTTCCAGATGTGACGATTGAGACCTGATTGTATGTTGAGTGTTACTTACAATTTTCCGAAAGTTTGGTGATCGAACCGGCTAACGACGTCGAGTCGACATTGACCTACCTTTTGAACTTTCCATGTCAGAGGTCACTGTTGAAGTAGTGTGGGAGGTGAATATGGAAAACTTGATTACATGGCTGTATTTCCCTCGACAGATTCAACGCGTATGGGATAAAATATGTCAATCTGTAAGCTCTAATTCATTTTCTAGAACCAATCAGATGTCTTGTCTGGTTGAACTGGCAAATTGAATCTAAACCAGAGGAAGAACAGTGCACCCTCAGAAAGAGTGAACAACTACTTGAATATGGCTGCTGCTAAAGAATCGTTGATCAATTTGTGGCCATAATCGTAGAATGTTATTGATTATATTGAATTATATTCTTTTGAATTAAGATATTATTAAGAGGTATGATCTACTACCGGTATGTGGATTCTGTTCGAAGCCACTAATTCTGTGGAAGAAGTCAGATTCCGTGAATTCCTTCCATTTTCTGTTGTCAATGGAAAATAACAGGTGACCTCATTTTTTGACACAGGCAATCCATTCAAATATGCATACTCTTGTAGCTAAATTGTCTTCTAAATGCAAAAATGTGTTTTAAACAATTGGTGGATTTTGTTATTGTCAATTTGCTTTACGATAATGAAGCATGGTCTTATGGCAGTGCATGGAGCATTATTTGAAGCAATGCTCGTCATTTAGCTGTTGACACTGAGCCACATTCTTTCCGTCAACACATCAACGAGTACTCTTTTAAATTGAATGGAGTCCACAAAAATGCCTTAGAATTTCATGTTGGTCATACTGCTGCAGGGACAGAAACTAAGCTGTTGTGAAGAGCAAATTAGTGTGGCGGCTCATCTTAGTTCTTTTCTAGAGCCTAGAAATTATTTGAAGTGACCTGAATCAACACTTGATTTTGTCAGGAAGTGGGGGATTATTGCACCATTAACCAGTCAGACAGAGACAAGTGGGAGAATCTATAGTTACCAAGTGGTCCTAATAATGAAGACCCCTCTTCTAAATGTACCGAGAACAGAAAATAAACAATAAACACGGAGTTGCCTTTTGATTAAGGTCCCATTTGACAAACTTTTGTCTTGGTATTCGTTCTTCCAATGCCAATGAAGTATTTTAATACCACCACAACACAGCATTAAAATGCTGTGTTGTGGTGGACAACTCCACCCTGAAAAAGTTTGATAAATTGGACAAATACCCGCGGATGCGTGATCTGAAATTATTTGCCGTGAGGGACACGAAAATCTGCCTGATTTCCAAAAGTAGGTCACGCGCTTTGTTATCTCTGGGACAAAATTGAGTTCTATTGCCATTTGATCCGGGACGGTCCTGTTGCAGGCATTTTTATAGTTAAGACCCTTCCTGTACATGATTCACCTGGTGTATTTTGAGTTGTTTCATTGCCGGGTGGCCAAGTGAATTTTAAGGCACGCTTCACTCTCAGAAAACGTCACTTTGTGTTGCATTTACAATACGTTGATTTTAGGTGAGGCACATTTTGTGTGAGAAGCACTCGAAATGTATGGAAGCCATGGAGAAACTCAAGTCAGGTGTCCGATTCAGTGAAGTGGCGGCACAGTACAGCGAAGACAAGGCACGGTCAGGGGTAATAACGGATCCTTTATTATATTTGCCCAAAATCAAAGCTCTGTTGAATTAGTCCACTCATGTGACATTCAGGTTAACGCCCATGCCCATGTAAACATCCATCCCCTACTTATGAAAAATGTTGGTTTAGCACCCACTGCTCCACTCATTGTCAGGACTTTAATTAAGAGCCCTATGCCGTATTAGTACTCAGAAGTGCTGTGGCTCACTTATTATTTGGTTAAGGCAGCTTTCAGTTGTGGTAACTGGGCCAATTTTGAGTTACATTTTAAGTTGTGGTTGAACCCAGGGACATTATATGTGTCACGTTGAGCTCCGTGGATGGCTGGGTGCAGGTCATTACTGACCAGTGTTAATGGCTTTCAGTGCAGTGGTAGACTGAGGATCATTTGGAGTTACTCACTTTTTCAATTTCTGTCCAATGTACTCAAGTGCACTAAAACAAAAACGCCCTGTGATCCAGCCAGTAGTGCAAAGTCGTGACTTGTTTTAAACTCTTGAAAAGCTTTCTGCAACTGATTCTACAAATTATTCACTATAAATTCAGTAACTATGGACTTCTTAACTGACTTTCACTAACTCGTGCCCGAGTATTTATATTTGCTTATTATGTTCTGGAACTTTTTACCAATTCAAGCACATTCTAAAGCTTTCTGGTATCTACTCAATCATTCTACAATTTTATGCTGAGCTCTAGAATGTTTCAGTTACCATGGTTCTGTGTCGGTCACTAATATGCTGGAATCTACTAGAGTGTTCTCAAGAGTTCTGTTATAAACAATGAATTAATCACTTGTGTAACCTCACTTAGGTCAAGTCAGTTACGTGCTAGCTGCTAATAAGCTGATTAACTTAAAAATATTTTAAGTGTCGGTCTACTCACGACAGTTTTTGACTAATGCAGTTCATTAGGAATGTCTGAACTTTTGAAGTGGACACTTGTTCGGCTAAACTCATTTTATGCAATAGAAGATTTATTCTTCAAAAATTTGTTCTTTTCTCACATATTTAAGAGCCTGGTTTTGCAGTTTCCAGTTCCAAAGGGAAGTGTTACACAGGCATATCGAGGTTGTGTCATATTGAGACTGACTTATTTTTTTCCAAATATGGCAAGTACGTTTCTGTAATGCCAAGAAAGAAGGCACAGACTCAACTCGTCCGATAATGAACCCAAATTTGAAGGTTATTTGNGCGGATGCATGATCTGAAATTATTTGCCGTGAGGGACACGAAAATCTGCCTGATTTCCAAAAGTAGGTCACGCGCTTTGTTATCTTTTGGACAAAGTTGAGTTCTATTGCCATTTGATCCGGGACGGTCCTGTTGCAGGCATTTTTATAGTTTTAAAGACCCTTCCTGTACATGATTCACCTGGTGTATTTTGACTTGTTTCATTGCCGCGTGGCCAAGTGAATTTTAAGGCACGCTTCACTCTCAGAAAACATCACTTTGTTGCATTTACAACACATTGATTCTAGGTGAGGCACATTTTGTGTGAGAAGCACTCGAAATGTATGGAAGCCATGGAGAAACTCAAGTCAGGTGTCCGATTCAGTGAAGTGGCGGCACAGTACAGCGAAGACAAGGCACGGTCAGGGGTAATAATGGATCCTTTATTACATTTGGCCAAAATCAAAGTTCTGTTGAATTAGTCCACTCACGTGACATTCAGGTTAACGCCCATACCCATGTAAGCGTTCATCCCCTACTTATGAAAAATGTTGGTTTAGCACCCACTGCTCCACTCATTGTCAGGACTTTAATTAAGAGCCCTATGCCGTATTAGTACTCAGAAGTGCTGTGGCTCACTTATTTGGTTAAGGCAGCTTTCAGTTGTGGTAACTGGGCCAATTTTGAGTTGTACTTTTAAGTTGTGGTTGAACCCAGGGACATCATATTTGTCACGTTGAGCTCCGTGGATGGCTGGGTGCAGGTCATTACTGGCCGGTATTAATGGCTTTCAGTGCAGTGATAGACTGAGGATCATTTGGAGTTACTTACTTTATCAATTTCTGTCCAATCTTCTCAAGTCCACTAAAACAAAACGCCCAGTGATCTAGCCAGTAGTGCAAAGTCTTGACTTGTGTTAAACTCAAAATGTTTTCTGCAACTTGCTGACTGATTCTACAAATTATTCACTATAAATTCAGTAATGGACTTCTTAACTGACTTTCACTAACTCGTGCCTAAGTATTTATAGTTTCTTACTATGTTCTGGAACTTTTCACCAATTCAAGCACATTTTAAAGCTTTCTGGTATCTACTCAATCATTCTACAATTTTATACTGAGCTCTAGAATGTTCCAGTTACCATGCTTCTGTGTGGTCACTAATATGCTGGAATCTACTAGAGTGTTCTCAAGAGTTCTGTAATAAACAATGAATTAATCTCTTGTGTAACCTCACTTAGGTCAAGTCAGTTACGTGCTAGCTGCTAACAAACTGATTAACTTAAAAATATTGCAAGTGTCAGTCTACTCATGACAGTTTTTGACTAATGCAGTTCATCAAGAATGTCTGAACTTTTGAAGTGGACACTTGTTCGGCTAAACTCATTTTATGCAATAGAAGATTTATTCTTCAAAAATTGTCCTTTTCTCACATATTTAAGAGCCTGGTTTTGCAGTTCCAAAGGGAAGTGTTACACAGGCATATCGAGGTTATGTGTCATTTTGAGACTGACTTATTTTTTCCAAATATGGCAAGTATGTCTCTGTAATGCCAAGAATGAAGGCACAGACTCAACTCGTCCGATAATGGACCCAAATTTGAAGGTTATTTGGAGTATATGTATCAATGCAAATCTGATTATTTGAACCCAAAATCTAGAAATTGAGGGCCCTGTTATTGAATTCGAAAACAACAAAAACACGTTATTTTGTATGCGCCCACATACATGTATACATAATGCGGACCCATATTCAATATTGCCATCATCTCTGTCTAGACACCCATCGTCTGCTGCTGTTTCTCCTAAACCTCTTGTACGATCTTAATAGGATTTGGCAGATGTGTGCCTGTGGAACAGACAACGATGAGTTTTGGCCCGATCTAACAGCCTTTGTGCCCTCTAGTGTAGCAGATAGGTATTTATTAGTGAGATGACGGCGTCCTTCCATTTTCAGATGGATTTGAGGTATTTTGTGCCATCTAGTGACCAATTTTCACTGTTTTCCAGTTATTTGGTGTTCCCCCTCTATCAACCAAACCACTCTAAGGTGATTGTGAAAATTGGCATATTCTTGCTGTGAAGAGAATGGCTGATGATGAATTTCCGACAACTTCAAGTAGTGTGGCAAAAAAGTGCAGGTGGCCTAATGCCTTTTGCAGTACATCAGGCGTGTTTAAGCCACAAGGCCGGGCCCATTTCACCAGTCACCTGATTACGACTCATGGGTACACGACATCACCGGATTCCGGGTGAAATCTTCCAGTCTGCCTGTTTGTTTCAAAAAGACAGAAAGACTATTCAACCTGTGTGAATTAACAACGTTAACCAGGCAGGTTATGTGTCCATCAAGTAGTAGATTATGGTGTCTATTGTAGGCAGGGCAAATTTCCACCAGATGTTGAGGAGTCTTGACCTCCAAGCCACATTTGGGACACAGTGAACATGCCATATGGCCTGTGATGTTACAGTGCCAAGCTAGGTTGCAGTGTCCAGTAATAACCTGGATCAGCTGCCTTATAGCAAGCCTATCTAAACATAGCAGTTTCTTTGAACCTTTTGGTTCAATAGCACTTGGAAAAAGTTGTTTGGTTTGTCTGCAGGCAGAGAGCTTTCTCCATGCATCCACGGCCAGTTCACACACCCAGTGTCTTACCTTTGCTCTGCAGCACCTATAGGCAACTGGTATGCAAGGTTGTGGTATAAAACAGGGTGTACTTGCTCCTTCTTTTGCAAGTTTGTCAGCAGCTTCGTTACCGTCAATGCTCAGTTCACATGAACAGTTCTACTAGCTGATAGGTGGTTGAGCTTGTTTACAAAGGCCAGAAGAGTTCCTTGTTACCAAGGACTGCTTCATGCTCCCTTGCCAGTTGGGCAACAATGTCAGCCTGAAAGACTGTAACGGTGTTACCCATTGAGATTCCGCTTTCTTTGTCGTCACCTGCAAGGTTTGGAAAGTAAATTCCTGATCCTGACTGTCCGTTGTCAAGTTTAGAGGCATCAGTGTAACAAACGGACTGTTGGTCATTGTAATTAATGATTTCGTGATCATCTCCAATTTCTGTGTCTGTGATTTAGGGTCGTCACTAAAACATCACTTGGCATTGCCAAAAGTGTTCCAGTTTCTGACATTAACCTGTTGCAAACATTAACATGGCTCTTATGAGCAACAGTGTCGATGATTCGCGCATTACTCCACTGCCCATTACACCTCATACGGTAAGCTGCAAGCACAGCTTCACCCCTGAGGTAAATACAAAGGGGTGGCAAATCAATAAGCATTTCCATTGCAGCTGTGGGTGTCCCTAGAAAAGCAGAAGTAAGGCACAAGCAAGCTAAATGCTGTATTTGTGTCAGTTTAGTTGTAACTGTGCTCTGCTCAAGAGATGTTATCCATTTTGATGCCGCGTAAGCTAACATCGGTCTGATAACACCAATGTAGATCTAGAGATAATTCTTGGGAGAGAGTCTCCAAGTTTTACCCACTACTCGGCAACACCTTACCAGGGCCAACTTGGCTTTGGTTATCTTGTCCATCACGTGAGGTGTCCAAGAAAGGCGATGGTGGAGAGTAACACCTAGGTAGGTGACTTTTTCTTGGAGTGGGAGTTCAGTACCATAGAGCTTTAATGGTTTTACATTCCACTTCCGCTTCCAGGTGAACATCACCACTTTTGTTTTACCTATTGATCTCCAAGCCAACTGTCTCAGTCCATCGAATAGTAATATTAAGTGCCTTCTGGACAATACTGCAGCATGTGCAAGTATCAACACTTGACACACAGTTCAGCATAGGCCTGTACAACTAGACATTGCCCAATGTTAGCCAACAGCTGCCTTAACAGGCAGTCCATGACCATATTGAAGAGAGCAGGTGAAGCGGTACCACCTTGTGGAGTACCTCTAGAGAGACGGACAGTCACACTAGCTCCCTCAAGCTTAGCTGTTACAGTCTGACTGCTCAGCATGTACATAATCCACCTTATAAGACCTTTGTCAATCTGAAATTGAACAAGTGCGTTATAGATAGTAGTGTGGCACCTCGTAGTGGCAGTTTTGTTTGTTTTGGCGCCCATGTCTATATCTCCTAAACTCTCAGCAGGATCTTTATTAAATTTAGCAAGTGTATTTATATGAAGTTGACAACAGACAACGATGACTTTCAGATGGATTGGACTACCAGTGCGCCTAGTGGCAATTATTTGTATCTTTGCCTCTGTATCTTCAAAGGTCCTCACTCAAAGGATTTCCATAAAATCATTTTATTTTGAGAGACAATGACACCTTTCCATTTTTGGGTGGGTTCAAGGTATTGAGCCATCTAATAGCCATTTTTATGATGCAAATAAACACCCCCAGAAGCACCTGTTTGCGGTGCAGTCGTGAGCGCATTTAACTCTGCGTTGCTCTTGTATGACCAAGCTAACGTTGGTTTTCGGTTGGATCTGACTACTGTGGTGTCCTTAGCTGTAAAATGTGGTCGGTGTGTTTCCTATGGATGTGGCGAGGTTCAGACCAATCCGACTAGTGCTGTGCACCCTAGTGACAGCTTACAGTAGTGTTGCCTCTGTATCTAAGAGTTCCTTAATGGATTTTCATGAAATTTTGAAATAATTTTGTGTTGAGGAAACACCGATGCTCTCCTGAGTTTGATTATTCTGTGCCTTCCAGTAGCAATTTTATTATTCTAATGATCATCCCTAGGAGCACTACATTTGCGGTGCAGTCATGAGTGCATTTCAACACTCCACATTGCTGTTGTTATATTGTTCCAACAGGGTGACCTGGGTTGGATGACTCGAGGTAGCATGGTTGGTCCATTTCAAGATGCAGCGTTTGCTCTACAAACCAGTTCTATGGACAGGCCGGTGTATACTGACCCTCCAATCAAAACGAAGTTTGGCTATCATATCATCATGGTAGAAGGAAAGAAATGACACCTGTGAAGGGAAAAGAGTGTGTGACATGTGAAGCCTCTCTAAATACCGTGAAATTGTGACATTTGATGTTGCGTTTTCATACAGATTAATTCATGAGAGCAAAAGGAGGAAAGATATGTGAAGCATTATGTGGGATGCCATGACATTGGAATGGATGGGGAGAAAATGATTTGACTTTGTTGTGCTAAGGATTTCACACTGACGCTACTTATTTGTGAATATAACATACTGTATTATTACGACTTGGACAGTTCATCAACCACTTCACATTGATTCCACTGTTCACTTATACAATACGTAAATGCATAGAGGACAGTGGTGATTAATTTTCTCTCCCTCATTTATAGTGATCAATCACCGAAAGACAATGGAGCTTGTCAAGAAGGTGAATTTTTTATTATGTTGCCAAGATTTTTAGTATGTGTGGTAATGGCCAAATTTCTCATCAATATTTATTGAGAAATTAACTTCTGAGAAGTTACGATAAAGTTGCCTTCTGATGAACACGATATTTGATTTAGGCCTGTTATTCAGATGGAGGAAGGTTTTGGGCTTTTAAAAAAGTATTGACAGTTCCCTATAATGTAAGGATTGGTTGAAAATTGTCTTGACTTGCCTAAAGCAAAATGTGTGGTCTAGTTAGTGTTTCAAGTCAAGATTATCTTCATGCCACTCCGGATGAGAATGTTTGAGGGATTTCAATTTAACTTGACATAGGTATGTGATGAAATACGCTCCGACGGCAATAGTCTGATATAACGTGCCCGCATTTTGAGAACCAGTTTGATGCCCGTTATTTAATTGGGGAAAACTGGTTCTCAGAATTCGGCAGGTTATGTCAGACCATTACCGCTCCAACACCAATCATCTTTGGAGTAGAAGCGAAAAATACCTCTGCTGGATTATGGATTACCACTAGGGAATCCTCAGGACATTTTTGTTTAGGGGGAGGGGATGCGTCAGTTTTCTTTGCATTACAGATCATCTTCGTGGATGTCTACTATTCAC